>BQNB010105391.1:0-23614 GCA_026074375.1 Tanacetum coccineum
TTTTTGATGAAAAAAATAGATGGTTGAGATTGATTCATTGGATCTATGACAAATAATGGGTCTATGTTGATCTTAACTCAAAATCCAAAAGTGTCATATGGTGGTTTGCACTACTACATCAAAGTAGTTTAGGAACTTAGTTTCTAATAGAACATGATCAGACAAGGAAATCACATCCTCAAGGTGTGTGATGGATATGCCTGAAAAATTCCACCAATGGAGGACACCTTTCCAGATGCCACTTGCAATCTCGCAAGAAACAAAGATGTGGTCTTCAGATTCCAAGTCTTCATCGCATAATGGACAACGGACCGAATCTAAATCCACTACAAGAAAAACTAGAACGGGCGACGAACTTTTCCCGGGCGACATTTGTCGCCCGAGAAAGGTAGCTAAACGACAAAAATCCATCTGACGTGGCACCAATTCTCATAGACTTTTTAGTCAAAGTATGTGGTGAGTTTCCCGGGCGACATGTCGCCCGGGATAACTTGGTTTGAGTTTGACCAAAATAATCAACGAAAATCCTGGCGGCAAATTTTCCCGCTCACGTTTCCCGGATGACATGTCGCCCGGGATAACTTGGTTTGAGTTTGACCAAAATAATCAACGAAAATCCTGGCGGCAAATTTTCCCGCTCACGTTTCCCGGATGACATGTCGCCCGGGATAATATTTCCACGTTTAACATTTGTGTTTAGTGATAATTAATGCGTGTTAGTGTATAATGTTTTTTGTAAGATTTTTCCCGGGCGACATGTCGCCCGGGAAACATTTTATTAAAATTTATACAGTTTCTAAATACTTATATAAAAAACTACGTTTTCTAGGTTCGTTTCGGTCCGATATGCCGTATACTCTAACAAAAAATATAGTGTGTATTTTGTATGCCGATATGCCGTATTTTCTCGGTTCGGTCAGGATATGCACTACCCTTCTATAGTTGAACATGATGTATTGTATACTTTTTCAAGATGCACAAAAACAAACATTCATTTAGGTAAATATTATACATACCACTTCTAGTAACACAAACGACTTACAAACAGACACTTAAACATACGAATTACATTGCAAATGACAAACTACTCGAAATCATACGAATTACATTGCATGAAAAACTACTCCAAATCAAGTTTTTCCATTTCATTGAGAACTTCGTGAAATAGTGCAGCCGAATTAACTGTGTGTTGTTCCGGATGCATATGCATTTCCATTGTTGCCTTGAGTACACTTATCTTTCCACGCAAGTGTTTGCAGTTTGAGCACTCTCCATTTCTTGAAGATCTTAGAGAATAGTTTGTACGTGTTGACGGTCCTGAAGAATAGCTTGGAGGAGTTGAAGGTCCTGAAGAATAGCTTGGAGGTGTTGAATGTCCTGCAGAGTAACTTGGAGTCGATGGAGCTCCAGAAGAACTCATCAATTCACAAAATCGGGTCTCTTTCCATAAAAAAAATCCACATCCAAAATATTTCGGAGGCTGTTAAATAGTAAAGAAATTAATTCTTTTAACAACTAACCAGAAAATTTATATATTACCCAAATAAAAAACATGTGATTGTTTACCTTTGATTTTGGACATGCATAGTATAGTTTACCATAACTCTCAAGTTTATACGATTGTCGGAGAACAACATCTCCTTCTGCACACCTACACGCAAAAGCTTCATGTGGCACCATCTTCACCATCTTTTTGTGGTTGTGATGGTAAGAGTGTGTGATATGTTTGTGGTTGTGATAGTATCTGCTTTTATGGTATAAAAGAGTTTTTGGTGCAAATTTTTGGCAGGAGTATTTAGCAAGAGTATTTGGCGGGAGTTTTGGGCGGGAGTTTTTGCCAAGAGTATTTGGCGGGAGTATCGACTCATCCGTTGAACATCTAATGTACAACGATAACATATCGACTCATCCGTTGAACATATAATGTACAACGATAACATATCGACTCATCCGTTGAACATATAATGTACAACGATAACATATCGACTCATCCGTTGAACATCTAATGTACAACGATAACATATCGACTCATCCGTTGAACATATAATGTACAACGATAACATATCGACTCATCCGTTGAACATCTAATGTACAACGATAACATATCGACTCATCCGTTGAACATCTAATGTACAACGATAACATATCGACTCATCCGTTGAACATATAATGTACAACGATAACATATCGACTCATCCGTTGAACATCTAATGTACAACGATAACATATCGACTCATCCGTTGAACATCTAATGTACAACGATAACATATCGACTCATCCGTTGAACATCTAATGTACAACGATAACATATCGACTCATCCGTTGAACATCTAATGTACAACGATAACATATCGACTCATCCGTTGAACATCAAATGTATTTCCCACCGCTAAAGAATACAAGCTCCCACCGTCATACTATGCAAAAAGAAGACATTTAAAACGATCGGGTTTAAGGGGGGGAGGGTACAGTCGATACACGTTTTAAACGATTGCTTCCTTGTTCGGGCGACGTTAAACAAAGATGTGCAGTCTGTCCGGTGTGTAACACGAGTAAAGAAATGGAAAGACCAGTAAACACACACCGGGGAGAAAAGAGTTCCAAAGAAGTGTTCGTTACTTTTGATCATCCGAGATACAACGTTTGTACAATTTAGTCAACACTGCAAAGAAATACTTGGCATGCTACCCTTGGGAAGTGTACGGAGCCCGGTAAAGATGCCCAACCCACCCGGTTGATGGTAGAGCATGGAAGGACTTTGACACCAAGTATCCGGATTTGCTAGCAGAAACCCAGAAATGTTTCGATAGGTGTTGGCTGTTGATGGTTTTCAAATCTGTTCGGCAACCCTTAGTCCAGTAACCAGCATGTGGCCGGTGATACTGACAACATACAATCTGCCTCCGTGGTTATTTATGAATGAGAGTTCTTTCGTGCTGACGTTGTTAATTCCTGGCCCTAAATCCCCGGGCAAGGACATTGATGTTTACTTACGGCCGTTGATTGATGACCTAAAGGATTTATGGGCAAAGCCAGGTGTCGAGACTATAGACGTTTGCTTACAAAGGCCTTAATTTTCAATATGAGACGATTGTTTATGGACTCATCAATGATTTTCCTACTAGAGAGTATTTGTCTGGGTGGAAGTGGGCAAGGTTACAAGGGGTATGCCCTAACATGTAATGAAGAATACATTCCATCTTTGCTATGTTAGGCAAAACAGCTGTATGTTTGCCTACAGAAGATTCTTAAAAAAGCTCCATAAATGGAGGAGGTCCTTGAATTCATGTGAAACCGAAAACGATATCCTCCTAGAATTATAAAAAAACAAAAAAAAACAGATAGAATATAAACTAAATCTGGATGCAATCATGACAACATTAGCTAGATTGCCCACAAGCTGTGAAGGGTAAACATCCTAGTTTTGGGGTGTGAACGAATAAATCGCGAAATGTTCTTGTCCGATCTTAACTGGACTAAACGATCTATTTTTTACGAGCTTGAGTATTGGTCTTTTCTTACACTAAAACACAATTTAGATGTCATGCATATTGAAAAGAATGTGTTGGAGAGTATCTTGAACACTTTGTTAATGAATGACAAATCTAAAGACACCGCCAAGGCAAGACAAGACTTGAAAAGTCTGGGCATTTCGAAAGTGGTCTTTGTGGCCTACGCCAAACCCAAAAACAGGGAAGTGCTCGAAGCCTCAGCTGTGAATTCTTTTTAAACCAAGGAAAGAAACAAAGTTTTGTCCTAATGTACAACGATAACATATCGACTCATCCGTTGAACATCTAATGTACAACGATAACATATCGACTCATCCGTTGAACATCTAATGTACAACGATAACATATCGACTTATCCGTTGAACATCTAATGTACAACGATAACATATCGACTCATCCGTTGAACATATAATGTACAACGATAATTATATATTTTCTAAAACATATAATGTACAACGATAAAGGTATTTATTAAAATTATACAGTTTTTAGTATAAAATCTTTTTTTAAATAATTATATATTTTATAAAAATATTATAAATAATTTTTGTTTTCTAAAATATATAATTTTTGTTTAAAATTATTATTTATATATATTTTATTTATAAAAAAACATAAGTATATAAATATTAATTATTAAAAGCTTTTTTTAATATACACTATCCCGGGCGACATGTCGCCCGGGATATATATTTATTAAAATTACACAGTTTTTAGTATAAAAACTTTTTTTTAATAAACACTATCCCGGGCGACATGTCGTCCTGGAAAGATATTTTAAAAAAATTATTGTTTTTAATATACTTATAATAATTTTTAAATTTTTAATAAAAAGAATCCCGGGCGACATGTCGCCCAGGAAATATATTTATTAAAATTATACAGTTTTTAGTATAAAACTTTTTTTAAATAAACACTGATATTTTGAAAAAATTATTGTTTTTAATATACTTATAATACTTTTAAAATTTTTAATAAAAAGAACCCCCTTTTAATATTTGCTGAAAATGCCCTCCAATATTTTCGTTATGGCACCATTTTGGCTAAACGACAAAGTATCTAGTTTCCCGGGCGACATGTCGCCCCGGAAAGTCGCCCGGGATTTATCTGGTATCAAAACAGATCTGAGTTCACAGCAGTTACACAATAAAACGTGAAATATAAAATAAAACCCACCACCGACGATTTTAACAGACCACCACCACCTCCCCATCACCGGCACCCCCATCACCACTGAATCCACCATTGGCACTCCCCATCACCACTAAACCCACCACCGACACTCCCCACTTCCACTCACACTCGCACACGAGCATGAACCCCCTTCATCCTCTAAACATAATTCTTTCCTTTTCCCTCAAAATGATAATTCTTCTACTTCTATTTCTAATCCTCTAATTAATTGTTGGTGGTGTTTAATTTTTGCAGCCGAGTCCATAGTCGAGCCGACAACAGCCGAAAAGGTATGTTTAATTTTTTTTCTCCGTTTGGTATCCCGGGGGACATGTCGCCGGGGAATGTTTATTGTTTAATTTTTTTATTTTATAGTTATTATTAGGTGGATTGCGTTGAAATTATGTATGTTTCGTGTTTATATGGATATAATGGTTATTATTGTTGTTGGAAGTGAAATATTAGATAAGCTGTTTAAGAACAACTTATTTTACAGCTTATTTGATTTAAATATATGTTTTTTATATGACATAAATGGATATGCGTTTGGTATTTGTTTTATTGAACCGTTTAGGAATGTTTTAAGATTTTAGTGATTAAATTCGGAAAATTCCCGTCTGAATTTAATCATCCTATAGAAAACATTTCGTCAACCTTGATGATGATATTATTGATGAAGAAGACCCCATTCCTCATGATTTAGCAGATTCTGATGATGAAGACCTCGTCAACCTTGATATTGATGATGGCGTAAATGTTGTTTATTCTAGTGAAGAAGAAGATTGATCTTTAGTTGTAACTTGTAAAAGACACTTATATATTTGAATGAATGAATGAAACTGTCATGGATTGTTTTAATGTGTATATTTATTTGGATGTGTGCATGCTTTTATTATTTTGTTCACGAATTTCTATATGTTATCCTAATGCTACTTGTATAGATGTCAGCGGATGTTGCACGGGGTCATGGCGGTGATGGTGGCGGTGATGATCGTCCTCCTTCACACCAGATACCCACCAGTTGTGGGGGTTGCTTGGGCAACCAAGGTAAGAATTTCTGGATTATTGTAATACAAGCATAAACTTAATACATTGAATTTACTTGACTTGAATTTTTATGACTTTATCACTCACTTGAATTTGCAGGTAAGGGCACCCAAAAACCTAATTTGGGTGGCAGGAGAGCGGGCAGATAGCATACCCGCCAGGAGACCCGAAACCTCGGGTTAAAGGCCATCACGGATAAAAGTGGCCCCGTCACGATCCGATTTGAGTTTGGCGACAGAGAGACCCTGATGCCTCTCGGTGAGCATGCGGCTCATTGGGCCAACTACCTTGGGGAGCTCGTTCGGGAGTTGCCGTTGCACTACCCTTCCTGGCGCCAAGTTCCGGCGGAGCAGAAGGCGGGGATCATGGCTCAGATTGGGGTAAGTTATTTTATTATCCTTTTATGTTTATTTCATTATCGTGTTCATTTATTTAATTGTGTATATTTATCTAAATTCGTTTATTTATTTATATCATATAAATAAATAAACAAATTTAGATAAATATATAAATTATATCTCTAACTCTGTCTTTGTTGTATATGATTGCAGACCCAGTTTGACATGCGTCCCCACATGGAATCCGATCGCTGGCCACTTATCTATGCGGCCATCCAGCAGCATCTACAAAAGATCTACAATGGCAAGAAGGCTGCTCTTAAGGAAAGGCATTGGATTCCTGACTCGGACGGGACTTACGACCTGGAGCGCATCAGACTATCACGTCCTTCGCACATTTCCGAGGTCAATTGGGATGCGCCATATGATGAATATTTGTATTCCCCCGAAATATTAGAACTTGTTATCTTGGAAATAATTGACATGTATCTTGTGGATAATGCAAGTTTTGGACTTCGTCACCCGTTTGTTAGGCTATTGTGTTTATCGGATTTTTGGCTTATTAGCTTAATTATATCAAAAGCGTTGATCGATAGTGTTTATGGATACAAGTTGTAATGTATTTTGTAGATTATATATTGTTACACAGGTTTAAGAGTATTGGTAGATTTTATCGGAAACAATTCTGGAAATCGCCTGCTGTACAGGCAGTACGAAAAAAAAATTGCAGACTTATCCCGGGCGACATGTCGCCCGGGATAAGTTTAGCAAAAAATTTATTAAAGGGTTTCCCGGGGGACATGTCGCCCGGGAATCTTTGGAAAAAAATATAAAAAAACATCCCGGTCGACATGTCCCGGGAAAGCACAACTAAACGACAAAAAAATATTGCCACTTCACTAGTCAATTTATTTTCAATGTTTTCCCGGGCGACATGTCGCCCAGGATTCTACGTAATTAAGTAATTAATCAAGCTTCAATATTAATTACTCATTTTATAAAATTAGTATCCCGGGCGACATGTCGCCCGGGAAAACCTTCCACCGTGGCAAATATTTGTTTGACTGAAACTGTGTGGGCCCCACGATGTCGC
The DNA here is from genome assembly GCA_026074375.1 of Tanacetum coccineum. NCBI lineage: Eukaryota > Viridiplantae > Streptophyta > Magnoliopsida > Asterales > Asteraceae > Tanacetum > Tanacetum coccineum. The sequence continues at coordinate 7,164 of BQNB010105391.1, forward strand.
CCGGGTAAGTCGCCCGGGAACGTATCCCCTTCGAGCTTTTCCGCTCGACCTATCCCGGGCGACAAGTCGCCCGGGAAACATATCCCCAGCGACAAGTCGCCCGGGATACCCCGGATTTGTCGCTGGGGAATATGGCAAATGTTGTATACTTTATGTAAATATTCCGTTTAAAGTTGTTATCTACAAATTTTTGCCAGGCTAACAATGTGGTCATATCATAGTCTTCTCTTCAGAAAGTGAAGCTCAAGAACTGAAGCTCATGGCTGCATTATACGATAGCAACCGGTAAATTTACTATTTTGTTTATGTCAGTGCATGCTTATGTTGTTCAAAAGAGGTTATTCATGTAGTAAGAATTGGTAAAATTAGACATGCTGAGAATTTCAACCCACTTATATATCAATGGGTCGATTTGGGTTATGTTTACTCCTAAAAGTGTTAAATTGGTAAAATATTGAAAAATTAGCACACAAGGCCACATATAAATGTGTCCAATGCATGCATTAGAATGGACAATTCGGTTGTAGTTTTTTTAACAATGTGTGTTGGTAACATCTTAAACGTACAAGTTATTCGCTTTAGCATTAACCTTCATTTCACGCTTAGGTTCCTCTTAGGGGATGTTTGGTACGAGAAATCATATTAGAATGGACTCAAGAAAGAGAATGGAAATGCAGAGAATAGGAATAGGCTTAGCGAATGATATTATTTCGTAAGGATAAAGAATTGACAAGAGAAGGAGGTCTAAATAATGATTCTTTTTTTGGCCATGTTTTTAGCAGAATGGAAATGACTAATAAATTGCTTTTAGCATCTGCACTTTATCTTCAGTATCTTACAAACAAGATTGCTTACATGACTAATAAATACTAATATTGTTTCTCTTGAATGGAAATGACTAATAAATACTAATAAATTGTTTCTCTTGAACTTGTATCAGTGTAATAAGATTAATCCATATTATCAATACAGAATGTGCCTGATATTGCTTGAGGAAAACGGTCACGTGTAGTGCTAGATATTGGATGTGGGGTTGCTAGCTATGGAGGATATTTGTTTGACAGAGATGTTCTCGCAATGTCTTTTGCTCCAAAAGATGAACATGAAGCTCAAGTTCAATTTGCACTAGAGAGGGGAATACCTGCCATATCTGCTGTCATGGGCACACAAAGGCTTCCTTATCATGCGAGAGTTTTTGATATTGTGCATTGTGCACGCTGCACAGTTCCATGGCATATTGAAGGTATTTACTTTTCTTATTTGTATATTAGTGAAAACCATCACAAGAGAGAGAAAAGATATTGGCTGAGCAAAAATGAAGAAAATTATGTTTATATGTAGAGTTGGAAATTGTGGGACTGGGCAACGGGTAAAAAACTTCTGGTAATGGTTAAAATGGGCTGTGTTGGCTTGGGTTGACCTACACTTTTAGTCCAAACTTATGCAGGTAAAAAAATGCTTTGGCTAACTTTTGACCCGTTTGACCCAACCTGAATCGACTCATTTACAAGTATATGATTTGAAATTCCCACTTCTTTTTTGGTGCATGCCCGATGTTTTCTTTTTAGAACATCTTTCAAGTTATTTGTTACTTCTATCTTTAGGTGGTAAACTTCTCTTAGAGCTGAATTGTGTATTACGACCTGGTGGCTACTTTGTTTGGTCTGCTACTCCTATCTACCAGAAACTTCCAGAAGATGTTGGAATTTGGGAAGGTATGTTTTCTTTTAGCAATCAAAAGTTCCCTTATAAAAGACATCGTTTGCATAACCCAAATAGTTATCCACTAATTCACAAAATTTGGCAGCCATGAAAAAATTAACCAAGTTGATGTGCTGGGAAGTCAAAGCAGTTGGTAAGGATAAAGTCAATAAAGCTGGTGTTGCTGTATATCAGAAGCTTATGACTAATGAATGCTATGAGGGAAGACAACAAAATGAGCCTCCACTCTGCAAGTATTCTGATGATCCAAATGCTGCATGGTATAGTTATTTACTCATTATTTTTAAACATTTAATGACCAATTTAATCGCCTTGTGAATCGGTTATCACCATCTATACGCCAAGTTAGAGGTGGCAGTTTCAATCCAATTGCTTGTGAATGGATCAATCAATATGCATGTCGGTTGATTTTTAATCTCAAGCGATGTATTAAGAATTTTATGAAATCGACAAAAGAAGGGTTTAACCTGACCAATTTTGACCCACTACTTAACCAGGCATGTATATGATATAGCATGAAAATGATGTTACTGGTTTAGTAATTCCTTATGGCATTTCATTAGTATCATATTTTTATCTATATTGCATTATTGTTTAGACGTTGCAGTTTGGCTTTTTTTTGGACTCACTTCACTATAAGTAATGTCATGTCTCGTGTTTCTAGGAAAGTACCTCTGCAGGCATGCATGCACAAGGTACCTGTTGTAGAACCAGAGCGTGGTTCCAAGTGGCCTGAACAATGGCCATTAAGAGCTGAAAAAGCACCTTACTGGTTACTGTCGTCACAAGTTGGTGTTTATGGCAAACCGGCTCCTGAGGATTTCTCTGCAGACTTTAAACACTGGAAACGTGTGGTTAACAAGTCATATTGAATGGCTTAGATATTAACTGGTCAACTGTACGGAATGTCATGGACATGAGAGCTATATATGGAGGGTAAGCAATAGTCAATATTAATCCTGGATAAACAAGTTCAGCTTTTAAATATATGATTATTTATTTAGGCGTCAAATAATCAGTTTTGTATTGTCAGTTTCATACTTGCTGCAGCATGAATGATTATCTTAGAGTAAAATAAATTTACTTATTCACTCCTTTTCCAAACATCCAAATACCAATTTTATAACCCTCGCTTGTAGCAGTAATCAAGTAATTACAACGGATTATCTAATTTTGATTATTCAATAGGGTTAATGGCATATAATAGCAACGTACTTTCCCATTTGAGCCATTATCAGATATGAACTCCAAAAAGTATCACAATACACATCGAACTTTATATGAACCGATCCGATATCAGCAACTTGACCATTTTTTCTTACAAAATTCACGTCATGTGACACATGTACATGTCATGTCCCTTCTTTTAGAGCGATATGTTCCATGTCAGCCCCTAATACACACCGTTAGGTTGTATGCGTTAGTGTTAGGGTTTATATATGGAGGGTAAGCAATAGTCAATATTAATCCTGGATAAACAAGTTCAGCTTTTAAATATATGATTATTTATTTAGGCGTCAAATAATCAGTTTTGTATTGTCAGTTTCATACTTGCTGCAGCATGAATGATTATCTTAGAGTAAAATAAATTTACTTATTCACTCCTTTTCCAAACATCCAAATACCAATTTTATACACCCTCCTTGTTACAGTTAATCATGTTATATTACAACGGATTATCTAATTTTGATTATTCAATATCACATACTTACTTTAACATTAAGTTGAACTACACCACATATGTTTATCATTGCTTATATCTTGTGGAAAAATATTAGATAATTAGCTGGCGAACAAGGATTAACGTAGGGCGTATAACAGGCATGATACCAAAAGATTGAAATTAGCATGTGAACAAATAAATTACAAATTCAGTTATGTACTTCACTTTTTTTTTGTAGGTTATTGTGTGAGAGCAAGTCATTATGTGAGAGCACTTCCATATTAAACAAATTCTGAGCATTCTGTGACTAAAATCAAGACATAAATTTTGATATTCCTAGAGACAATCTTGATTTTATATCAGGTACTTTAAGGTTCTACGTATTATTAACCTTTATATTTTTATGGCCCGTAAGTGGTGATGGAAATGAGCCAAGGCGACAAGCACTTTATCTTCAGTATCTTACAAACAAGATTGCTTACATGTTGAAGCCTTGGAGAGCTTCTACATTAGGTGGTTGTTGCATTAGATCATCATGCATCTAAATAAGAGCTAGAAACTAGGCCAGGTGTACACAAGATTAAAGTAAGCAAGCCTAGGTGTACACAAGATTATAGTGGTACATCTTTATTTAACAACAATTTTGTGGTTTTGGGGGAACGGGTGATATGGGTTTTGGTGGGTTCATTTATTAGCGAGTATCACCGGAACAATATTACTTTGTGAATCATATTACGTGATCTGAATGCTATGTTGAAAGTTTGTATATCAAAGTTAATGTTAAAGGTTTCTTTAGTTTGTGAAAGGTATATTAGTATTGTAACACATCTAATCATTTAACTTGCTGCTGTGGATTAGTGTAATAGTCAAATAAAAATTAGTTGTTGCCAGTGCTACAATCTGTGGATATATTTCGATGCTTCTAATTTTATTTGGTTTAGGGATGACGTGGGATACACACAGGGACCTTCTGTTATAACCGCAAGAGTAAGAGGTGTGATTTATGCACTTATTGGCGTTGGTTTTCCATTACATATGAAATTTCAAACACGAAATCGAAACATCATGTTATTATGACTCCTTTAATATTTAGCCAATGCAAAGTGTGTGCATTATGCTATAATTGATCTATATTGAATCTTTAAACATATTTTTACGGTTTAATCGGTTATTAGGAATACCGTCCATTGGACGGGATGAGACCTAGTATTACAAAGAAAAATATAAAAGAATCGGTTATTAGGAAAACCGTCCATTGGACGGGATGAGACCTAGTATTACAAAGAAAAATATAAAAGAAACTGTAAATCGTAATCTTCATTCAAACAAATAAACATGAGGTAAATGTCGAAACATTTTTGCATAAGTTTGAAACCTCTCCGTCCAGAATTTAAAGGGGCTGTTTGCGCAAAATTTTAAAGGAAGTATAAACACATTCAAGTTTTGCCAATGAATCAATGTGGGATATAAAGAACCTAGTTTTCTTTTGTTAAGTTTCATATCCAAACACCTCGTTTGTACTTTGGATACATGACCTGTTCTATATTTCACTTCTTCTAAACTAGGGGCAAGAATATGTTGATATTGGGGCACAAAAAGTGTGCTTTATTACAGCTAACAAAGGCCATCAATGTCATTATTGGGGCTAGGGGTGGCAATTTCTGACCCGACACGAAACCCGACCTGAAACCAACACGAAAATTAGCAGGTTTGGGTTGAGTCTAATAGATTTTAGGTCGGGTTTGGGTCGACCTATCTTACCCGTTTATTAAACAGGTTAGGTTCTGGTTGAGAATAAATTAAACGGGTCGACCCACAACCCGTGTAATGTGCCAAATTTTGTATATAAAACAGGTTAGATGGGTCAACCCGAAACCCGTTTAACCTATTCAACCCGTGTAACCTATTTAACCCGCCAACCCAACTATATATATGGGTTAAATGGGTCAGGTTCGGGTTATGTGTAAACAGGTTAGGGTTGACATAGTTGACCCGATTATTTAAATGGGTCAGGTTCGGGTTGGGGTTTTCTGACCCGCCAACCTGCCAACCCGAACCCGTCAACCCGAACCCGACCTGAATTGCCACCCCTAATTGGGGCACACATTTTATGTAGGAATGGCAATGGGTCAGGTCTGGGGTGGGCAACCCTCCATGTCCTCAAAACCGATTATCAGAGTCTTCCCTAAACCCGTCTCGATCCCTATCGGGTATCTAATCGTGGCGCTCTGTTGGTGGACGATACTTCCTTAAACCAGCCCCGTACTAGGCAGGGATGTTATCGAGGTGTTCTATTTGACAACGATTCTCGACCAAAGCCGCATCATTTCACATATATTATTATTTTTACAACTTTAGCAATAACTTGAAGAATAAAAAACCTATTAATAATCAACTACAAACAAACTTTATTAAGTTATAACCTATAGTATTATACAAAAATAAAGATGATTTACACATTTTATAGTATTATACAATAACTTTATAATAAAAGCGTTATTATAAAGAAACTTTAAAAAATTAAAAATTAAAAAAAACTAAATAAGTATTACTCAGGGTTCTAAATAGCGGCGTCGTAGCGCGCTATAGCGGCACTATAGCGCGAGGCGTGGCCTCCACGTTACGAAACAGGCCAAGGCGTCATCTTGAGGCGTGGCGTGCAATAAGGCGCCATATAGCGCGCTATAGCGTGAGTTTTTTTGAAGCTTTATAAAATTTCATGGATTTGAGCTTATTTACAAGTATTTATGCTTTGGGTTGTATGAGATTCGGTCTTAGTAACCCCGTTACTCAATTTTAATCCTAGTAGCTAACTAATATTGACCACTCTATAAATATTTTTTGCCGCCTCCCTCCTCTCCCCCCTTCCCTCCCTCTCCTCTCACTCCCTTCCCACCTCCCCCTTGAGTTACGCCTTAAAAAACGATATGACGCAAACGACTCACGCTTAAGCTTGACGGTTGGAAATGCGCTACGCACGCTTCACGCAAAAAAACTAAAAGAGTATTACTTGTGTTTTAAGATACTAATAACTCATCTTTTCTTTTATTATTATTCTTTTAATGTTTTTTTTATTTCTCATTTTCAACTTTTGAAAATGTTAATTTTTAGTTTTTCCCTTAAACTTTAGAAAAATTGTATAGTCAGTAACAAATCTGAAAAAATTCTAAAGTTAATCAAAGTTAAATGTAATACTTTTAATATACTTTTAATATATTTCTATGTAATTTGTATTTTTATTTAAATGAATGAAATTAATTTGTTTGAAAAATGGAAAACAAAATAACATGGTGCGTGAGTGGGCTGAAATGACATGTTTTGAGGGAAGGTATTTTGGTGTGTAAGTGTTAAAAGTGAAGACACTGAGATGATTCCAAAAAATAGGGAAATGGCATGCCATGAAAACCCTCACTCTAATATATTAGAAAAACTATATCGGATACACTGCCAAGACTTCCAATCAAGGTTAATATTAGAATGCCGATTTGTGATGCACAACAAAAAGCGGGATCGAATGGCACCAAATGTGTCAACGCCTAACTCTATGACTTTATCCTCAACGGGGTCCATGCCAAACCTTATTCCCCCATCTCAATACAACCTAGAAGGCCAAGTAGCAATTCAAAAGATGAGTGCAAAAGATACCATCAATTACAAACTTAACTGATAACTCCCAACGGTTGTTTCAACCCCCCACCAATTAGAACATTTGAACCAAATTAAACGATTATCTCATTAAATTTAAATCTCACATTTGGACTAATCGACTATACTATTTGATACATCATAAAATGTTGTTTGCTAGTCCAAACTTAAAGGTTTGGTTAGAGACCAAATAAAGTGAAATTGAATGTTGGTCCAAACTCAAAAGCTTTGTTAGAAACCAAATAAAGTGAAACTAAACTTGAATCGTGCGTTCATCCAGTTTTGATTAATCAAGTATTTAATAAATACTTTATGTTTAGATCATAACTGCTCAATTCTCAATCATAAAAACATAGAGTCCATTTCAAAGAAAAATATATGTAAAGAAACATGTCAACTCTCCTAAAATCGTCACCTTTAAGTAAATACCGAGTATAAGGAATAATAGGAAAACAAGAAGAAAATTATGGTTACAAGTTGGTTTATTCTTTTCCATTATCATGAGTTAACATGATGATGCATCATAAAATGGTTTAAGGTGCAGTTAAAAGTTGGAAAATCCTTGATATATGATTGTATGGCATGAATTATTTGTACTCATAAACACACAAGAAATATTACAATGCAAAATATAAAAGAAAATGTAAATAGTAATCTTCAAACATATAAACATGATGTAAATGTCAAAAAAATGTCTAATAATGTGACATAAACAACTCTTTTGGAGTCTGAACGAAAAGGGTTAACAAACTAACCTTAACCCTTTCCGTCTAGATTAGCAAGAGAGCCATTTCTGCAACATTTTAAAGGAAATGTAATCGACCCTCTAGATTCTTAGTTATAAAGACCTTCAAGTTTTGTCAATGAATCAATGTGGGATAAAAGAAACCTACTTTTCTTTTGTTAAGTTTCATATCCGAACACCTTGTTTGTATACATGAACTGTTCATATTTTCACTTCTTCGAAACTAAGGACAAAATACTTTATGTCTTGTTAATGTAGGGAAACATGTACACTTGTATTAAAATAAAATCATATTACAATTAATAAATAATTAACAGAAAATAAATAACAAAAAATAAAACAGACAGAATAGGGTAGAAGCAGAAGACAGACACTATGAACGATAAATAAAGAAAGCAGTAAAAGGTCGTGGAACGAGGCACGTGTTGGACACGCTTCTCTTAAAACAGATTCGCCGTCTGTCCAGGGTACAACGTTCAAAGCTGTTATACAGCCGGACCTGACAAGCTTGCCTGAAAAATCACGGAAGCACTTATGTGTTTCTGATGGAGAAAACTGTTGGAACTCGGTAACAATGGAGCGGTATTTTTTTCCGTTTTCAAAACTGAATGAGCAAGGTTTAATTTATAGGCAATACATGTCTTGGTCACCAAGACAAAATATCTGCCAAAAAATAAACTGAGTTATTTCTATAACACGATTTGCATATAATCAAATCACATAAATTATTCTGTCAAGACTTCTTCATAAAGTCTAAATCTATTCCTAAAATAGATATACACAGAATATTCTGGAAAAAGAATCCCAGATTTTGTGCCTCACTTTGAGACACGATATCTCATTCATATTAACTCCATTTTAGAAAATCATTTTTTCTAACAATCCCCCACATGAATGGAGATCGGTCGAAAATACACAAAAGTTTCGGTGAAATTTTTGCGGTTAAGTCCTGCATGGGATAGGTAGGTGTGACCCTTTGAACCTTCCCTTGTGAGATGCACTTAGTCTCCTAGATCTGAGTAGACGCGATGTCCTTGAACTCAACATCTGTTTACGTAGACGACAATACACACTCACACAAGACTCTCCCTGACCTTGTCAAGTCCTCATAGTCGTGCTCGTTATGGTCATGAACACTAGCCTGGTTCTGCAAGAGCTCTTAGGAATTGCGCCCCCCATAATTCCCTTCGAAGCGACCCCACTTCTCTCTTACATAGGTGATTTCATCCTGAATCATTAAAAACATATGTTTTGCGATTTCATCTTGAATCATTATGCTTTGTGATTTCATCCTGAATCATTAAAGCCATATGTTTAACCTCAACAAGTCACATTTGTTATAGGAATGGACTAGGATGTTACAATTTTAAGTAACACCCCATATTGACGTGACTTCCCCCACATTTCTATGATTAGGTTGTCCTATTGAACCCAGATCTTGGGATCTCCAGTCAACTAGGTTAGGTTTTCCTTTATAGAAACTCATTCCTTTAAGGGCTTTAGTCACATTCCTTTAGACGACTCTCTAACTAACTCTCTGCTTAAGCTTTTCGTAAGCGGATCCGCGATGTTATCCATTGACTTTAAGTAGTCAATCGTGATAACTCTATTTGAGAGTAGTTGTCGCACCAATCACCGTCTATGATGAATATGTCTCGAGTTACCGTTTTACATTGTGATATGAGCTCTGTCAAAATTCAATTGACTATCACACTTTATAAACATGGCCGTTATCGGTTTACGCCATCTTGGTATGTCCTTTACGAATTAACATAAATATCCCGCATATTCTATAAATTTATCTTAAATGATAAATTCAGATTTCATAGATTTAGCTATAAGCGTCTGTTTAAAATACTTTCAAGGTTTCTAAGACATAGCTTCCCACTTAGCGTAAATACATCCGCTCTAGTGGATCTAGATTCTTATACATATAAGAATCCGTATTTGCATTACTCTATCATTTGATAGCAGTCGGATATCTTCCATAATGCAATCATAGTACTCATGTAATAATTACTCAAATGGTCCCCACCTGACTATAAGTTGTAAATCAGGTCAGACGCTCGTCATTAAACACATAAGATGCCCAATATTCTTTGAGTATTCAAAATGGGCAACACCTTTAGATTAAAAGATGTCATTGAATTCTAGCTAGGCCGGAATCCCCCACATTTAACCTCTCAAGAATATTGTCCTCATAATGTTTTTGACTTCAAAAACAAATCCATATTGGTTCACATGACCTTAGTTCCAAAAACCATATTCAACAACTAATGAAGTTCATGTCAATCTTGACTCCAACATGTCATTAGTGGATTTGTTTATCTTCTTATCACTTCTAGTGATAATTATACCATCTATGTATAAACACATGAGTACACACATACATCCATTAATTTTGAATCCACATTCTTACATGATATGGTGAAATTTGATGTCCTTGTTTGGGAGTTTTCCTTAAGTCATATAATGACTTAACAAGCCTACAAACTTTGCTCTCTAATCCAGACGCCATGAAACCCTCAGGTTGGTTCATATATATTTCTTCTTCTAAATCTCCATTTAGAAATGCCTTTTTCACATCTATTTGGTAAACTTCCAAATTTCTTAATGCGGCAATTGCAAGTATCATTCTAATCGATGTTATTCGCGTAACCAGCGAATAAGTATCAAAGTAATCTAGACCTTCAAGTTGTCTAAATCCTTTGATTACTAGTCTTGCTTTGTACTTGTCAATGGTGCCATCGGCTTTCCTCTTCTTCTTAAAGATCCATTTATAGCCTAGTGGTTTACAACCCGAATGTAAATCCACGAGCTCCCAAGTATGATTTTGTAAAATAGAATCTATTTCACTTTTAATGGCTTCTTTCCATTACGCCATTCCGAGGAAGTTACCGTTTTTTGATAAGAAGTAGGTCCATTTTCTACCATAAAAGAAACAAATCGGGTCCAAATGATTTCTCGGTTCTTGCCCTTTTGCTTCTTCTAGGTTCAACCTCTTCTTCCTTGGGTTGATCTTGTCTCTCATCTTGGAGATCATTATCATCTCGTTGCCTCTGATATTAGACAACTTCGTCATCTATTCTAGATGATTTTCTAATTTCCTTCATTAACAAGGAAATATATTTTCAAAGAAGGAAACATTTCTTTATTCCATTATGGTATCCTTGTGTATATCACATACACAAAGAAACCATAAGTACTACTGTTATGAGCATATACTAAGAATATGCAATTCACATTTTCAGGTCAAATATTTTGAACCTTGGGGTTCAATACAGATATCTTAGCTAGATATCCCCCCACATTTGTAAATACTTATAAGATAGTCTTCTTATCATACAAAGTTCATATGAACTATCTTATTTTCTTTACAAGGGATCTTATCTAAAAGATAAGCAGCTGATATACTCGCTTTCCCCCACATGCCATGGCTTAAACCAGGACTTAAGAACATGGCATTAACCATATCATCTAAGGCATTGTTATTTTCTTTCAACAATTCTCTTATTGGAGTATCATGAGCAATAAATTTATGGCTTATACTAAGTTTAGCACATAAATTTAGAAATGGAAACACATATTCACCTCCGATGTGACTTCGAACCACCTTGTTTTTGACGATAAGTTCATTATCAACTTATTTATATAGAACAATCTTGTCTATATCCTTACTCTCAAGTAAGTAAAAAAGCAATATTTTGTATCACCATCAACACATATGATGAAGTACTCGCTATTCGCTACCTTAGTAGGTATCAATTACAAATCACATAAAACCATGTGAATCATATCAAGGGGTTCGATTATTTCCCTTCAACCGAGAGAAAATACAATCTTGTCAATTTGGCTTCAACAAAAGTTTTAATTCTGTAATCTGTGTCAATACAAAAATGGGTATCAAATTTAGTTTAATTAGACAACATATTTGAGTTAAAAGTTAAAACATGTCCGAGTCAACCATGCCATACATTTAAACAATCAAATAAGCTGAATTCATACTCATTTTACTGAAATGACGATTATAAAATACATTCAGCTTAAACATTTTTAAAGGCGTAACCCGTACGGACTCAAATTATGTTATTCGTTAACTCAATTTTTTATTTGATTCAAACACAAGATGAAAGCCAAATTTCATTAAGTAATCATCCGGACACAAGATTCCTACGAATCTCGAGCTCGTACAATGCGTTGGTTAACTTAAACTCTTTTCCAGATGTAAATCACATCTCCTTTTCCCCTGATATTAGCAGTTGGAGAGTTGCCTAAATTCGTTCTCTCCATTCTCAACTGCATTAAAAGAGTTAATCAAACACTTATTACCATATACATGACATGATACTGAAGTGTTAATCCACTATTATCTAAGGTCGGATTCCATTATGGCCTCAATTTTCATGTCATTCAGACCATATAACGCATAGTTATGGCACATAAGGTTTCTTAATGCTTCAAAGCATCTACCGTACACATAACTAGAGTATCGGTCTCCCTTTTAACAAGTTCGGGAGCAGATCCTTTAGATGTCACTCGTGACATTCCAAATATTTTGTTAATACGAGATCCCATGATTAGTTGGAAACTAATTTTGGTACTATTAACAACATGCTTAATCACAAGTGTTTCTTAACAAAACGATTTTAATTCATCTTTTGTTTAAAACACTGATGTTTTTTAAGATCCATGGTATGTGCTTAATTACACATACCGTTTACCTATAAAAACGAGCATAAATGACCAAAAACAGACATAAAATGCCAAATATATGCTTGTTTTGCTATTTATGATGTGCAGGTACCGGATATTTACTAAAGGACAAAATCAAGCAAAAACGGACAAAACTAAGCATGAAAGAGCAGTCAAGAGTCAAAGTCCAAGTCAAAGCAAAGGTTAAAGGCAAAGCCGAAACCAAAGAAATATTTAATAGACCCACCCGCACCCATTTAGTGGGCCGGGTCAGCCCATAATGTTTATTAAATCCATATAAACCCAAAAGACCAAGTCTTAAACTATACTTTATACCGGATCCTATTTTCACTTTGGCCCAATCCATTAAAAGCCCAACCCATCCCACACTTAACTGACCAAACCATAGAGCTCTTAAATACCTTACACAGTTGGTCCTTTATGAATTCACCACATGTCCTTATATCATCACCGTTAATCCACAAGGACTTCCAGAACCTGCAGTCTTGAACCTGACCACTAAATTAGTAAATTGATGTATAGAATCTGATATTTAATAATAACATGTATGATTATCAATATCTTGATTCGAAAAAATTCTTTTTGATTTTATCGAACACATTACAGTTATCTAATAAAATAACAACTTGTATTTTATGAGATATGTTTCAAAGAAACTCCACTTGGTTCCAATGAATCTAAATTCGTCATGATTTGCAACCATGTCAGAACCAATTACACTTACAAGATTCACTAGGGTTACACTCGTGTTACCATTAGTAACTTGTCAATACAAAACAGTTAAGAACTGTTAAATTAATTTGGTATCTAATAAACTCGACTTGGTTTATTTAAACTTGTACCAAATCCGATTCAAAGAAACTCAAATTGGTTTCAATGAATCAAATAGATCAGTTTAATAGAAACTCAATCTTGGTTTCAAAATAAACTGATTTGAACACCTAAAAGATCACACACAAACAATTAAATAAACTGTTATAAACCGGATCTGCTTCAAAGAAACTTAATCTTGGTTTCAATGAATCAACTAGATCAGTTTAATAGAAACTCAATCTTGGTTTCAAAATAAACTAATCTGAACAACTGCTTTTATAAATCGTTATAGATCTGTAATTCCAAATCTGTAAATTAAAATTATGTTTAATTAAAACTGATTTTCAAAGAAACTTAACCTGGTTTCGATAGAAAACAGTTTATAAATATAAAATTTGTTAATAATAACTAATCCGATTTAACAAAATTGTTTTTAATTCTGTTACACATAATCTGTTTTAAGATTGTAGGGAAACATGTATACTTGTATTAAAATAAAATCAGATTACAATTAATAAATAATTAACAGAAAATAAAACAGATAGAATGGAGTAGAAGCAGAAGACAGACACTATGAACGAAAAATAAAGAAAGCAGTAAAAGGTCGTGGAAGAGGCACGTGTTGGACACGCTTCCCTTAAAACAGATTCGCCGTCTGTTTCCCAGAGTACAACGTTCAAAGCTGTTGTACAGCCGGACCTGATAAACTTGCCTGAAAAATCACGGAAGCACTTGTGCGTTTCTGATCGAGAAAACTGTGGGAACTCGGTAACAATGGAGCTGCATTTTTTTTCCATTTTCAAAACAGAATGAGCAAGGTTTAATTTATAGGCAATACATGTCTTGGTCACCAAGATAAAATATCTGCCAAAAAATAAATTGATTTGCATATCTGTTATTTCTATAACACGATTTGCATATAATCAAATCACATAAATTATTCTGTCAAGACTTCTTCATAAAGTCTAAATCTATTCCTAAAATAGATATTCACAGAATATTCTAGAAAAAGAATCCCAGATTTTGTGCCTCACTTTGAGACACGATATCTCATTCATATTAACTCCATTTTAAAAAATCATTTTTTCCAACAGTTAAACGCAGTTAATAAATTCTTTGAAAACAGGCATAAAGAATATGTTGATATTGGGGCACACATTTTATGCGTTATTACAGCTAACAAAGGCCATGAACGTCGTTATTGGGGCATACGTTCTACGTAGGGATGGCAATGAGTCGGATTTAGGGATGGCGGTCATCCTTGTCCCCAAACCCGATTATCAAAGTCTTCTTTAAATCCGTCTCGATCCTCATCGAGGATTGAATTGGGGCGCTCTATTGGTGCGTGATGCTTCTCTAAACCAGCTTCGTGCTAGTCGGGATCTAACTGGGGTGTCTTATTTAGGAGTGATTCTCAACCGAAGCCGCATCATTTCACATACATTATTATTTTTACAACTTTAGTAATAACTTGAAGAATCAATAACCTATTAATAATGAATTACATGCAAGCTTTATTAAGTTATAAACTATAGTATTATACATAAAAATGATGAATTACAAATATGAATCTCACATTTGGACTAATCGACTATATGATACATCATAATACTCAAAGTTTGGTTAGATGCCAACTAAAGTGAAACTGGGCGTAAATTGTACATTGATCAAGTTTAGATTAATCATATATGTTATGTTCATGTTTAGATCATAACTGATCAATTCTCAGAGATAATCAGATGTACAAAACAATAGTCGATTTGGAAGAAAAATATATGTAAAGAAACATGGCGTACAATTCTCACATAATAGTCACTTTAAGCTGATACGGAGTATAAGGAATAATAGGAAAACAAGAAGAAAATGATGGTTTCAAGTCGGTTTACTCTTTTTCATTATCATGAGTTAACATCATGATGCATCATAAAATGGTTAAGGTGCTCCTAAAAGATGGAAAAAATCCTTGACATATAATCGTGGAGCATGAAAGTATTTGTACTCATAAACTAACAAGAAATATTGCAAAGAAAAATATAATAGAAAATCTAAATCGCAATCTTCAAATAAATTAAAATAAGGTATATATAAAAAAAATGTCCAATAATGTGACATAAAGGAGGCTTTAAATTTGGACGGAACTGGTTAATGGACAAACATTAACGCTTTCCGTCCAGATTTTGAAAAGAGATCCGTTCGTGCAACGTTATAAAGGAAATATAACCAACCTTCTAGATTTTTAGTTATAAACACATTCAAGATTCGCCAACGAATCAATGTGGGATAAAAGAAACCTACTTTTCTTTTGTTAAGTTTCATATCCAAACACCTTGGTTGTATGCATGAACTGTTCACATTTTCATTTCTTCTAAACTAAGGACACAATACTACTATCTTCGTCTCAAAATTATTGTCACCAAACAATAAATATACATTAAAAAAAAATCTTTTATTACTGCTTTGAATTTTGCAAAAGTGAAAAAAAAAACAGTTTTACCCTCTAACAAATATTTAATGTTTCATAGAGCTGTGAAAAAAAAACAATTTTGATTAAGGGTAATGAGGTGAGATCATGAAAGAACAGTATCATCTCAAAAAACAAAAGAACACATCATAGTCATCCATTTTTTCATCAAATAAAAAAAACAATTAAAAAACTCTTCTTTCCACCTCTTTTTTAAAAATAAAATATCTTGCAAACAGTAAATCGTCAAACGACAAAAAATACACCATCGCGACGAGAATTAAATCATCTTTCTATAGAGGGGCACTTTTATATACTTTCGACGAACTTTTTTTCGAATTTTTTTTCAGTCACGTCTAAAAAAACCACATGTGATTTGTAGCACAATCACATGTGATTTTATAAAATCACATGTGATTTGTGATACTATTGCCGTGTCCTCACGCAATGTTATGAAGTAAACATTTACGAAAACTAAGAATCTCAATCCCTCTCGACTAATAACTTTAAAAAGTAGCAAAGTGTTCGTCAAGGGAAACTAAAGAATCAAAAGCTTCGACAAGTCCCGTTTTCACCATTTTTTATTCATATACTAACTATTCCTAATATTTTTGGATTTTCCTTTTTCTTTTCTTGACTTCCTGTTTGTCTTCCTTTATTTTATTAACACTGGGATCATAGAATGAGAA
>BQNB010105392.1:0-23613 GCA_026074375.1 Tanacetum coccineum
ACCACTAAATGAACGTTTTAAAAAGTTGATTATTTGTTACATTAGAATAAACTAAGTTTTCAATCAAGTACATTTAATAGATTCAACAAAAAGTGGTAAATTGTTCGAAAGATAGACAAATGATCAAAGTAATGCACGAAAAAGACTCCCGAGATGCAACTCCAAACGCTAACCATGCAATTAAGGACCTAAGCAAAACATGCTAAAAAGTCAACATAAAGTTGGTGAGTTCATAGGTTTAAGTAAAGTATTTACGAGGACCAAAAGGATTTAGTAATTTCTGTTTCATTCCGAGTAGCATGAAAAGTATTTGGTAACTGATATCGTTCAATAAAAGTAGTGTGAATCTCAACGTTTCTGAGTGTGTGTGACTATTGTAACATATACAATATCACACAAAAATGTTTACGATATTACCCTAAGCTCATGACACCGAAGCCTTAACAAGTTGTGTAAATCCTAGTCTTTTAGATTCGTCTCAATCGATGTTTTGCCAAAACACCCAAGTACTACCTCAAATGAAATACACCTACTGGCCAATGTACTCCTCCAGAATTCTGGGTGGGGGTGTCAACCCCAATAGATCTATTCACAGCATTCGTGCTTACACAAAGTAATTAACGGTTCATGATAGTGTGTACTACGTGGCAATAGGGAAACTTAGGTAATATGTAAAAGTTTAAGGTACTTGCATTCATAGTAAAAGCAACCAACGGATTTGTAAAGAGTTTAAAGTATTCATATCCGTAGTAAAAGCAACCAACGTATTCGTAAAAGCTTTAAGTACTTGTATTCATAGTAAAACAAGTGTGAAATCAATCATGTAAAAGAGCTTTGCAAACGAGCATATAAATAAGTTTGAAATCATTAGAGTAAACAAGTTTGTAAAACGAGCATGTTCTCACCCCAAAAGTTATAAGGTTAATATAAAACAAGTAAAACGTGGGGCTATGAACTCACCTTTAGCAAATCACTAAGTGATGGAATAATCAACGAGAGGTATGGCGAAATCGAACGACTATAATTGCGACCTAATTAAAGGGATGCACTTTAGGAACGAGAAATAAATAACGAAACGTCGTATAAGACGCTTATAAAAGAAATAGACATCCATATATGTTTGTGCTTTATTTAACAAAAACGTGTCTTTACAAGCTCATTAGGTTTATATAAACGTTACGTCAATCTTACGAAAAGTTGCCATTTTCGGAAAGTTACTATTTTAGGAAAGTTTCTATTTTCGGAATGTTCTAAGTTTCGGGATGTTAATACCGTCCCCTATATTTGTTAAGTCCATAATTTCATAAACACACTAACGAAACCTAAACGCCTACTTTTCATTTCTATTTCGCTAATTCGTACTAACTTACTATTTTTAGTAACGTTCAACGGCATCGCTTTATCATTCTTAAAAAACTCCTAACCCTTCGTAATAAGATCAACTCACTACATTAATATTTTCTAAGGCTTTCGAAACTTAAACGGACCTAATCCGCTTGAAAACATTTTAATATATAAAATTATATGTCCGAAAATAACTTGACGAAAACTAGGTCTATCTCACTCATAAAGCATTTTTAACACAACTTTCGCGACTTTAGAAGGGAAATGTCATTTTAGGCCATGTTTGTATTTTACAATTTTGCCGAAACGGACTCAAAAGGGGTCAAAATGGTCATTTTTGTTCCTGATCTGATCGTATTAAAATCGTTTTGCCGAAAAATGTTTCAAGTTTCATTTGAGCGTAACTCGATCGTTTTAAGTCTGATTTCGACGATCCATATACCGAAACGATCGGGGAAACATCTACTATCATAATCTTAAACTTTTATAACCTTAAAACATTTTTAAACATCCTTTAACCCCAAAATAAATTTCAGACAACAAGCATATATAACCTGAATCGCCTCAAAAATCCATCCAAACTTCACAATAATGCCTAATCTAACCTAATCTCTATTCACTACTCATCCACTATCAAAACCATACTAATACTCTTCCTAATAACATCCTTATCATTGTTGCAACACACATGTTCACTCATCCTCGCAATCAAAGCAATATATAAATCAAAGAACCATAAAAATATAACTAGTTCATGTGTCATCTTGTGTATTTTTAAAAGACTTGTACAAACACAATAGAATATATAGATCTTGATCAAGAATCAAAGAATTCAAAGAAATAAGGAGTGGGTTCAATAAATAAGCTTAGAAGTGCACACAAGTAAGATTGAACAATAGATTTATAACATAAACCAAGATCTTGCAAAACCCCCAAAATAAAGTGAAACCCTAATTCTTAAAACCTTGATTAACCTTGAAAATGTATGGATTAAACCTTGGAAACACCTTTAAATACCATTGAAATCAACCCTAGTACACTTAAATTAGAAGAAAATGGAAGATGACCACCACTTGGTGGTGGTGGTTTTTGGCCGTGAGGTAGGAACAAAGGGGAGGAAGGAAGTGTGTGTTTTTGGTGACTTGGGAAATAAGATGAATGCCCTAAAATGTGTATAAGATGGTATATATATAGTGCAAAGTCTAGGGTTTGAGGTTAAATGGTTGACTAGTCAAGTGACTAGCACACTTATATGTGTGTGTGCTAGTTGGTTCAACCACACAAGAGAAAAGAAAGAAAATGTGAACCAAGGTTGAGCCATTTGCACAAGTATCATATGTATTTAAAAGTTTACTAGCCATCATGAGTCAAAATGGGTCAAGGGTGGTGTAATATGGTCACATGTTTATGTTTGTGCATGAGAAAGACCTTATGAAAGGTCACGATCCATACTTACATGCACACATGTATGCTAAAAACAAGAAAAGATGCCATTTCTTTTATTTTGAAGCTAGAACCAATATTATGGAGAGGAAGGGAGGACATATTTCGAAATTTTTGGTACTAGGAATGATAATGGTTGATATCTAGGATTTACATGTAAAAGTGGTGAATTTTCGGGGTTCCGTTTGGACAAAAACGCGAAAAAACGTAAATTATGCGCGGAAACGTAAAAATCAATATCGGGTGTGCACGTAAACTACGTAACACTCTAAAATGATAAAATAATGCATATAACACGTAGATTAATCCAAGTCCGAAGCCGGAATGCGTCCGATGATGTTTTTCAGTTTTACGCGGGATAACTTCTCGGTCTTAAGTCAAATTTAAACGTAACGTATAAAAGTCAAAATAATGATCGGAATAGTTTAAAATAATGACTGAAAATTTATGAGGTGTGACAAACTGAGATAGTGTTGAGTTTGATGTTGCATATATTGTAACTATTGATATCATGTTCTAAGCATTATGCGTGTTTAATAGTACGCAATGACTCTTAAAATTTTGTTTTTTCGGGATATTCTCATTTAAAGTTTAAAAAGGACATGCATCTTTGTTACATATACAATCTCGTATATTTATTTTCATCTCACAATAACCCTTGGGGTTGTCCCTTCATCTTGATAATTATATTCATGTTAAAAATATCTTTAACCATATTTAATTTTTAAATTCCTTTACGCGAGAAATAAACTTATAAAGAGGCATAACATGAGTTGTTATTGAACGTCATTATTTAAAAAATACTTTTGCGAATCTATTTGCTTAATCTCATAGAGAGGCATAACATGAGCCGTTCGTATATGTACAATATCGCGTATTCATTTTACATATCACACTAACTTGTGCTTTCATTTTAAACTTTATAATTTCATGCATATACATTAATTTAATATATAATGATAATAATATTAAATAATAACAACAATGTATATTTTTGTTAATATAAAAGTATATGGGTATTTATTAAATTTATTACTTTATAAAAACATGAAAGTGACAAGTTGGCTTAAGTCTTTATAATTTATTTAAAGTTTAACAACTAAAGTTTTATTAATTACGCTTCATTTTTTTTAGTTTTTTTCATAAAATCGACACATGTATTTTTTTTCAAAAAATCGACACATGTATTTTTATACATATTTCTTTTGATAGATGAAATTTAGACGAGTTTGATCAAAATGAAACAATTTTTGTCTTTTATTAATCAATCAAAAGACTCAATTTTGAAAATTGAGCTCTTTATTTGGTTATTAAATAAAATTCATTTTTCCATTTTGTATAGTCTTTTATTATATACGAGATGTTTTTCAATGTCTTTGAATTTGAAGCTATAAAGAACTATTATGCATAACATATTTATAACAAAAAAAACCTTTAAATAAGAACTAAACAAAATTTATAAATTCATTCTTTTGTACTTTTATCAGGTTTCACGTCTCTTCTCTTTTTCATCATCTTAACAAGTAGCAGCCTAAAGCTAAATTAATAACACAAAAAAATATTTGAGAGTGATTTTTTTGTGAAGAAAGTTATTTATATACCTTTGAGCAGATCTTGTTTTATATTTGCGCCTTTTATGTGTATCAGTGTATGTTTTAACGCGTGCCATTTTTAATGTGCGACTACAAAAATACTATAATATGAAACATCTTCATGCAAATAAAAACTTTATATCACAAACAAAATAAAATTACAGCTTCAACTTCTTGTTACTTATATTAAACATACCTCAATATAGGATGTGTAACGAAAATGGTTTTAATTGTTTATGTACTCATTTTATCTTTCGCTAACTAAATAATGTTTTAATGGTGTTTATGATACATTTGGATGTCACAAATAATCCAAAAAATGAAGTTAATGTTGATATCCAAAGGATCTGTTTATTCTTTTATGCGTCCAAATATCTGCTTATACCATTTAAAGTACCAATTAATATTTCACCATAATCTATCAACGTTCTTGTGCAATTATGGTATACTTCCTAAAATTATCGTGTCATACATTAAAATACGTGGATGTCTCTTACGTCAAAAACCTTGTTGTTTTCACCTTGTCGTTTTTGCATCATCAACTTGTTTCATAGTTATTAGTAGACTTATCAACATCCCTACAACGTAGCTTAGAAAACTGTAGTCATTCTAACATGTTATCCAGTGGTCTTACTTTATAGGTGGTTGACCCAAAACCTAAACTCATATATGAGAATCTCATGTTGACAATATACAACAAAGATGACATTATACGTTTGCTAATTGATGTCTCGTTGTGCGTAGGTATTATTTATCATCAAGTTTTACTATTTGTATTTTGTCAACTTCTAAAAACAACACTAACGGGCAGTGTACCCGATTAGTTGTAGGTTCGTTGGTAAGTAGGGTATCGATCATTAAGAGCGAGAGCATTAACTCCTAAGTCTCTTAGTATTTAGTTATCTAAGTTAGTCCTAATTTATTCTATGTTCTACATAAGTTAAACCTAAAACTAACGCAAAGGGGGGTTTTCAGCCTGAGAGACTGGCACGAGTTTTGGTATTACCTAGACTGAGATTGGGCGATTAACACACACAAGTTAACAATTAAAAGATAGAGAAGCGGTCAAGCCTATAGTAAGGAAACATATTAACCATATTTAATCTAATAAAACGGAGGTTTTAGTTTATAAATGCAATGATTGTCCTATCTTGTTGATATTAAATTCCTAGATTTAGGCGGTACTTCTTCCTAAAAGCTAGACATGGCAATTATGTCACAATTAACCACATCCGTATAAAGTACTCATGGTTGATTATAATCTATCTTAGAAGACAATAATAGTGATCTTATTGAATCTTAGCTCATCGAGACTTTACTAACTTACTGCTTAACGACTGTTTATATACTTGTAGTCCATTGTCCAGATCTTTACCCAAAGAATCAGAACGTCATTTGTTGATCCTAGGTCACCTACTAGTCCAACTTGTTCACTAAACCAAAGGCAAAGACATGTCAATATTTGTGATCCTATTACTCTAGATATATAAATTGCTGATATGGAGAGCTATCCCGACATCTAGCTAAAGCTATATTTGTATTCCTAGATCCAGTTGAATGATATGTCGCATACTTAAGCATGTAAACGAGTATAAATTGGTAAATATAAAACAACATACAACGTATAAGATGTAATCAAAATAAACATAAACCGAACATTAAATTATCAAAAACATGGCTAATACCTAAAGGTATTAGCCAATAGCCATTGTAACTATACAAATGTCATATATGAATGATTAAGGTAAACTAAACTGTTAAGAACGATACCAAAAACCAATCGCGTATTTAGAGTATAAAAATTACAAGGGTTTCCTATGGATTGAAGGGTGTTGCAAGACCTTCATGGATTATATTCTCTTCTAAAAGTCAAACCTGGTGGTTAATGCCTTCTTCTCAGTCTTCGGTATATATTTTGCACACCTAAATTTGTCATTAGGGTTCGATATATATAGGGTATGGAATTAAGTCGATACGCCATATTGAAGGAGTTCAATATGGCGTATTGGGTTTCTTGGAGTGGGGACCATGATTATAATATTCCAGAATATTCCAATACTTGATCTTCGATACAGCGTATAGGGTCTTCTGGATATAGCGTATTGGTCTTCAAATCTTCATGGTTGCTTGTGAAGTCAAGGCACAAATACGCCGTATCTTCCTTGATGGATACGACGTATAGATAGTCAGAACAATAGTCTTCATGATTTCTTTGTTTAAGCTAAAAAATGCGTGCCTTTTAGTTAAACTTCACCAATTGCTCCATACTTACTGCAAATAACAAATATAAACGATTAAGTACCAATTCATGCATAAATAATGTAAAACAAGCAATTTAGATGGGATAAATGATGCTATAAAAGTGACGTTATATGATGTCATCAAATATCCTGTCACACCCCAAAATCTTTTAGCAGCGGAACGATAACATTGAGGTGCGACGTCATAGCACAATGGACAAGTAATAGGAAACGACCTCCAAAGAGACGTTTTTAAATAAAAATTTCATTCGATGCTTCAGAAAATATCAGAGTTGCAACATTGGTCCCAACAGTTTTAAAATGGCATAGAAGTTCAACATTCATGAGTTTAAAACATGACATCGCAATATTCAAAAGCTGACATAAGTTTTAATAAGATAAAGTTTGCATCGAATTAAAGTGAAAACATAATCCTTTTAAGAGATATCCATCGCGGCTCTTATCCAAGCATTATACCTTAGGACCTGAGATTAAAACATGCTAAAAAAGTCAACAAAATTATTGAGTGAAATCATAGGTTTACACAAGTAAAATGAATGAACTGCAAGATTTAAGTAAATGGTGACAATGGAACACATTCATGTCAAAACAATTATTAATGCACTAAGCTCATGACATCGAGACCTTAACAGTTTGTGCCCTTATAAATGTAGGGTATTTTGCCCATAACCCTAAGAGTACATCAAATGTTAAATGCGTCACATGGTCAACATGAAACCATAATTCCAGACGGGGATTGTCAGTCCCGATAGATCTATCCACAACACTCAGGCTTACTACAATAGCAACTAACGGCTCATGATTGAAAGGAGACTTAAGTAGGCAGTGAAGGTACTTAGGCATTAATATTAGGCAATATCTGGATAGCATACAATTTAAAAGTACTTGCGTTCAAATGTTAAATCATAGCATGTAATCTCCCCTGAAATTTTATAAAACAAGTAAGTAATGAAAAAAGGGCTATGAACTCATCGTAAGCAAATGAGAATAGGAATACGACGATGAAAAGGAATGTAGATGAGAACTTCTAACCGCAACCTAAAATAATGGTGCGCAATTAGAAACATGAAATATATAATACAATGACACCTAAGTCAGATATATATATATATATATATATATATATATATAAATAAGAGTATAGTAGAATCCATATGTGTGTATATCATAAGTTATTTAGTACAAACGAGCTTTTAAGAAAAATATAATATTCGTATTTAAGTTACGCCACTTTTTTGAAATATTTCTATTTTTTGGAAAGTTTCTATTTTTAGAAAGTTTATATTTTAGGAAAGTTTAGAAATTCAGTACGTTAATATTGTCTCGTAATAATATTTATATCCCGTTAAAACTAACGCACCCAAAGTTTTAACATACAACTCTACTTTTAATATTGAGTGTATATACATAGTTTTTTCGAACATAGGCTTACTATTTTTGGACACGCCCAATGCACCCTAATATTATACGAATCATAAAATAATATTTGTTAAAGTTTCACGAGCTCAAAAGCGCTTCTAAACCTAATTTTTAGTAAAATTCAGCAAACACTTATTAACCTTTTCGAAAAGAAAAATTACCAAATTTGACTCACATTAACTCCATCGTCTAGCATTTTCAAACCTAAATTTACGAGTCATATGTAAAACGCTATTTTAAACAACTTTTATGTTTCGCCCAAAGGACGGCTCAGAGCAGAAAAGGCCCGAAACCTCATTCAAAAACTGTATCAGATTAATAGTTTTTAAAACAATGCTGTCATTTTTATATGAAACGCAGAACTGAAATTTGACCAAAATTACCCTTTTTTGCACTTTTAGGCCAAAATCCACGCCAGTCCACTAGAAAATATTTTTTCGAACAACTTTCATGTTTTAGCCGAAGGCCTAAACGGACCAGAAGGTGTCCTAAAGGACCCATTTACAGCCTGCGCAGAAAATACCAATTTTCAAATAATGTAGAATTTTATTTATAACATTTCAAAACTTTGATTTGCCATAAAAACTTCGTTTTCAAGAGTTACGGGGCGATCCTTATATCAAAACGTTCGTAAAAACAAGCATTATCATAATTTGAAGCCTAATACTAACAAAAATATTTTTACGACACCCAAACACAGCCTCTTAAATTTCTGCACTAAATATAATTTTTAAAACCCATCCAAACTCAACCAAAACTTCACCAAACTTCACAAACATCCCAAGAACTACCTAACTCCAACATCTAACCTACCAACAATTTTTACACCAAAAATTAATCTAACATACTAACCATATGGATTCACAGTATCAAAATAAAATATAAACACAAACATATCAAAGTGGTATTGAAAAGGGTTTTAAAACACTTACAACAAGTAGAAAGCTAGATAAAAATCAAATGGTGACCCCTTCTTGGGTCCTTGTGGTTTTCAAACTAAATAAGCAACCAAAAACACCAAACCAAAACTTTTTAATACCCCAAAACTTGCTAAATCATTAGTAAACACAACCCTTGACCTTGAGCTTCACCCAAAAAAAACCAAAAATCCATTTTTTTGATCAAACTCTTGCATGGAGGTTTTGTAGATAATGTGGTAGAGAATGAGCTAGATGGAAAATTTTAATGGTGAATGTGTTTGGGGGAGGGTCCAATGCAGCAAGGAGCAAAGAAAGGGAGGAGCAAATTTTTTTATCAATGAAGTTTACTGTGTTTTTGAGATTGCAGTGATGGAGTGTGGTTTTAAATAAAAACCTGCATGTAAAACATAATCATTATTTTCCTGGGAAACATAAATTTTTATGTGTGTGGTTTTGGGTTTTGTAGGGATCGACTGTGGGCTAAGAAATAGGAGGGTTTTATTATTATTATTATTATTATTATTATTATTATTATTATTATTATTATTAATTTTTTAGTATTATTTGTGTAGTAATAAAGGTAAAAGTATAAATAAAAAGGTAAGATTTAAGTTCATAACGTGGGTTTTAGCAAGGTTCAACTAAGACGAAAAACATAAGTTGAAATTACTAATATAAAAATAATGAAATCCTCATGGTAAAATATGGAAATTTTGAACTACGATAAATACGTAGCAGGCAACGAGCTAAAAGACAATTCAAAATTACTGGAAACGTAAAAATTACAAAATCTGGTAAACGGTGAAAATAATTTTTTTTTACTTAAAGGTAAAATAAGAATATATTATTTACCTGAATTTACAGAGTATTACAGTCGATCCCCCTAAGGGAACTCTGGTCCTTAGAGTTCAACTGGCGACTGTAGTAGACGAGGTGGTGGCGAAAAGATGCGGGTACTTTGCCTTGAACTGGTCTTCTCGCTCCCAAGTGAATTCAGCTCCTCGTTGACAGTTCCAACGAACTTTAACAATGGGAATCCATTTCCGTTTCAGTTTCTTCACTTCTTTATCCACAATCTCAACAGGTTGTAGCTTGTCATTGATCTCAATCTCTTCCAATGGCACTTGTAGACTTGCATCAGCTGGACACTTCTTAAGATTCGACACATGAAACGTGTCATGAATGCTGCTTAATTCCTGAGGTAACCTCAAATGACAGGCCACTGGACCAACACATTCTACGATCTCAAACGGTCCCACGTATCGTGGTGCCAGCTTTCCCTTCCTATCAAATCAAACCACTCCTTTCCATGGAGATACTTTAAGTAACATACGATCATCAACATTGAATTCAAGAGGTTTGCACCTCTTATTGGCATAGCTCTTCTGGCGGTCTCGCATCGTTTTCAACCTTTCCTTTATTTGCATAATTTTCTCTGTAGTTTCTTATACAATTTCTGTCCCAATAAGCTGACTCTCCCCAACTTCTACCCATATCACAAGTGATCTACACTTTTTCCCGCAAAGTGCTTCAAATGGTGCACACTTAACAATCTTATGGTAACGGTTGGTGTAGGAAAAATCAACTAAAAGAAGACGAGTCTCCAAACTGCCTCCGAAATCCATAACACATTCCCTAAGTATATCCTCCTGTGTCTGAATAGTACACTTACTTTGACCATCGGTCGGAGGATGGTAAGTGTCAGCCTAAAAATATTGGGTCAAACAAGGAATCGCGGTCTTTATTAAGTAAATGTTGTAATAGGCTAGAAAGGGTAAAACGAGATCGTTAATATAAGCTAACTAGTCACATGTTATGAGCTTAAGCCCTACCAAAACTCGAGCCCGGCCCGTGTTAGAAAAGCTAGGTGTTCAACTTAAGGAGTCTAGGTATAAATACCCCTTCTCCACGATGGAGAAGGGTAGGTTATTCATTTGGTTGTAAGACACTATTTTGTTCAATCCTTCCACTTTCTCTCTCTAACTTCCTTATCTTTTCTTCTCATCTTCTTATCTTTATTTCTTATGTGATTCTACCACGGTGAAGTGATATTTTGGTTCCTACAATTGGTATTAAGAGCCACGGGGTAGGTTTAGTGTTTGTGGTTTTACGATTCAAAAGTTTTTTTGGTTTCGTTTCGTACAGGTCAAAACAAAACGCTCTATACGAGCTTATTTTTTATTAAGAAATGTGTTTGTTTTGGACGATTCGTTTATACTTTCAATCATATAACTTGTTTCTTTATAAATCTGCAAAGTTTCATAACCTAAATCATTCGAAATATAAGTTTTTAAATCGCGTGAAATAAGATTTTTATGAAGCGTGCGATTTATGTTTGAAGGGTGCAATTTGTGACTGTGCGATTTATGTATTACGGGTGTGATTTATTTAAACAGGTGTTACATGTAAGCGAAATATGTCATAATCAAGAAACAAAATGCTGTCTAAATTTTCTTAAGTGTGCGAAACAAGTTTGTGCGAAACAGGTATCGTGCGAAATACGTTTGTGCGATTTATGTTTTTGTGCGAAATAAGTTCTTTTGTGCGAAATATACATGGATCACAAGCTTGCGAAATATTACATTATCTAGAACCAAACTCTGCCAAAATTGATTTCATTGTGCGAAATATGTCTTCAATAGAATCGTGCGAAATATGTAAGTCTGTGCGAAATATGACACTGAATTTCATTTTTGGTAATTAGTCATTTTCGGTTCTCTATTTTCGGTAATCAAACATTTTCGGTTCAAGGATTTTTCGGTTAACTCAATTTGGAATTTAAGGAATACAATTCTATTTTCACGGTTTCTTCTTGGTTTAGTTAAATCCTGTGAAAGACTCAGTTCTTTTCTCGGTTTAATCAAGACTTGTAAAAACCCATGAACTAGAATCTTCATCACCAATCCACAACAACAATCACTTTACCTGCTTAAGATTCTTTAATATCATATTCACTTCATAACAATCAAATCATTCATCATGACTACTCTAATCACAACATCCACAACAGATAGTCAAACGCATAACAACATCACAGCAGCTGGTTTAAGAGATTGTCAACTAATGCTTGCAACGAGAAGATATGCTTAATGGCAATCACATTTCATGAGATATATTGATACAAGACTAAACAGTGAAGCCTTGAAGAAATGCATCTTACAATGTCCTTATAAGCTTTCTCATATCATCATTCCAGGTCAACTAGCAACTGATGAATCTTCAAAAGTTCCAGAACGAACAGCAGTTGAGACATTCACGAATATCTCTCATACAAACAAAGCTTATTTTGATGTAGAAAAGGAAGTAATTCATTTGCTCTTGACTGGAATTGGAGATGAAATTTACTCAATTGTTGATGCTTGCAAAACAACTCATGATATGTGGGTAGCCATTAAAAAGCTATAACAGGGTAAATCTATTAGAAATACGAAAAGTATCGGTCACCGCCAATAGATCATTAGATAGCTCGTAGCATAATATTTGGAAGCTTAGTACGCTAACGATGTCAACCCATAGACTATCCAAGGGTGACCGACCACTATGTACTATAAATATCCTCTCCACACATGGAGAGGGTGTTGGGTTTTCTCATAATTCACATATTCCTTTCTTTCTCTCACTAGAAACCTTCCACTTATCTCTCTCTAAAACCTTTCTTCTAGTCATCTATTGGTGTGTGTTTAAGATATTCTACAATTAGTATCAAGAGCCATAGGGTGATTGTGTAGGTTTAGTGTGCGTTTGCTTGGTTTTTTCTTTGGTTCGAGTAGTGGTAACACAACACACAAAAGATCTTCATCTTTTAGGTGTTCAAAAACCATAAATCTTTCATTTTTCTTCTTAGTTTATCATAGTATAAGTTAGTTTTATAAGAAAATCTTTGAAAACACGTCAAAAATTTTTTTTTTCAAGTTTTTTTGTTCGAAAAGGTTTTTTGTACTTAGAATCTTGATTTCAAAATTTTTGTGTTAAAAACCATAATGTTTGTGTTTTAAAGTTCTTCTAGTCTTAGAATAGTAAGTTGTATAAGAAAAATTGAGTAAAAACGTCAAAATGTGAGTCTTTAAGTGTTTTGAAATTTTTGAGTTCCGAATTATATTAGCCGAATTATATTTCATTTTCTTCTAGGCGAATTATACTTTGTTTTATATTAGGCGAATTATACGTTTATTATTAGGCGAATTATACGTTTTCTAATAAGCGAATTATACGTTTTCTAATAGGCGAATTATACGTTTAATATTAGGCGAATTATACGGTTTTTTGACTTAGGCGAATTATACGTTCTTTTAGCTTAGGCAAATTATACATGGTTTCTCTTAGGCGAATTATACCTGGATTATATTTGGCGAATTATACATATTTCATACTTGGGTGATTTATACCATTTGCTTGGGAGAAGTATACCATTTGCTTGGGAGAAGTATACCATTTGCTTGAGAGAAATATACCATTTTGCTTGGGTGAATTTCCTTGATTTGTAAAATCCCGTGAAAGTTTAACTGCTTTTCCCGGTTTTATTAAGAATTGTAAAATCCCGTGTAATCTCAAGACTCATTTACTTAAACATACCTCACTTTAACACAACAACGTCTAATCACTAAACGATCAAAAAGTAATTATCTTTTCTCACATCAATTAAAAATGACTACTTTAGTAGAACATATAATTGTTGCTGGAGCTGAGAACCGCCCTTCAATGCTTGAGAAATCAATGTACGATTCATGGACGAGTCGTATACGACTATTCATCAAAGAGAAGAAAAATGGTAGGATGATGCTTGATTCAATCGATAATGGTCCCCTGGTCTACCCAATTGTTCAAGAAGATGGGCAAACTTGACCTAAGAAATACTCTGAACTCACTGAAGCACAACAACTTCAAGATGACTATGATGTTCAGACAACTAATATCATTCTTTACGGTCTTCCACCCGATGTGTATGAACTTGTCAACCATCAAGAGGTGGCTAAGGATATTTGGGATAGAGTCAAGCTACTAATGAAAGGCACTAAATTATTATATCAAGAACGTGAATGCAGATTGTACAACTTGTTTGATAAGTTTGCTTCCGTTTAGGGTGAAACATTGTATGAGTATTATTAGAGATTCTCTCAGCTAATCAATGACATGCATACTATTGGGATGACAATGCAGTAAGTTCAAGTCAATACCAAGTTTCTGAATGCTCTTCCATCAGAATGAAGCAAGTTTGTCACTGATGTGAAGTTAGCAAAGAGTTTGTATACCACCAACTATGATCAGTTGTATACATACCTCAGTTAACATGAACGACATGCTAATGAAGTACGTATCATGCGTGAAAGATATCTGGATCCTCTTGCATTGGTAGCCAATTCTCAAACTCTATACAATCCCTCTCAGTTTCCTCAACATTTAGTTCCTTCAATGCATCCACCCCATCAATAATTCACACCAGTTTGTGTAGCACCCACTCATCATCAACACCATCACACTCTTGTAAATCCACTACAACTATCATTTTCTCCACAACCATACACATCTCCGCCAGCGACACAACAATCTCAAGCTAAATTTCCTTAATTAGACTCTAGTCTTATTGTATCTACATTTCAGTAAGGAGAGGATCTGATTGACTGCATTAACAAAACAATGGCAATCCTATCTGCTGTGGCATCAAGGTTTCCATCCTTAAACAATCAACTCAAAACGTCTTCCAATCCTAGAAATCAAGCAACCATTCAAGATGGTAGAGTCACAATTCAAAAAGTTCAAGGAAGACAAACTTAGAGTTTTGCTGGCACTAGAAACAGAGGAATTGCTACAACCTCAAGGGGAAACTATGCAGCTGGTCAAGCTAAGGTTGTAAAGTTTTATAACTGTCTGGGGGAAGGGCACATGGTGAAATAGGGCACTCATCTAAAAAGGCCAAGAAATTCTGCATGGTTTAAGGAGAAGTTGATGTTAGTTGAAGCACAAGAAGCTGGTCAGATATTGGATGAAGAGAAACTTACATTCATAGCAGACCCTAGAATATAAGAAGCTCTAGTTTCTCAGCAAACAATCCCATAGAATTAGCCTTCCAAACTGAAGATTTAGATGCCTATGACTCAGATTGTGATTATATATTTTCAGCTAAAGTGGTTCTGATGGCAAATCTTTCAAGCTGTGATTCAAACGTCATCTCTGAGGTACCATATTCTGATACTTATCCAGATGATATGATTAATCAGGATGTGCAAGAGATGCCGTATTATGAACAAACACATATTGTTGATTTTTTGGATAATGATACAACTAGTGATAGCAATATTATTCCTTATTCTCAATATCTGCAAGAATCACAAGATGCGGGTATTCATGATACTAATTCTTCTGCACCAAATGATTTATTGGTTCTATCTTTGGTTGAACAAATGACTGATCAAGTAGCTACTTTAGATAAGGAAAATTAGACAAATAAAATGCTAATGAATCCTTAACCACTGAGCTTGAGAGATATAAAGAACGCGTCACCATTTTTGAACAATGACAGACTGTAGATTTCAACAAACGTGAAAAATTAATAGATTCTCAAATGGATGACCTAATTCGGAATAGAAATGCAAAGCTTGCGGCTTTTCAGCAGGAGATCGATACACTTAAACAAACTCTTTCTAATCATGTCAAAGAAAAAGAATCTTTATCAAAAACATTAACTTTTTTTAAAACAGAATATAAAGAAAAAGAATCTAAATACATTGACAAGGAAATTATTTTGGAAAAATAAAATAAAGAACTGGAAAACATTATTTGTAAGTTGTATCAATCTACGCAAGGAATGCATATGCTAATGAAACCATAAGTTTTTTACGATGACACTCATAAACAAGCTCTTGGTTATCAAAATCCGTTCAATCTTAAAAAGCTCAGCGGATTAAACCAACATTATATGATGGAAGTGTTATTGCTAAGGAACACGATGTGATTTATGTGATTGATGATGAAGTGACATTAATTTTGGAAGAAGAGAGTCGATCAAATATGCTTAATAAACAAAATGATCCATTTTCAATCAAACAGAAAATTAATATTTCTGCAATTGATTATTCAAAGTTGAATAAACTAAAAGAAGATTTTGGTAAACATTTTGTTACTAAAATGAATTGTCTGCAAAACAAGTTCTCTGGTTAAAACATTCAAACCATACTTTTGACACCTCTATTAAGTCACATACACCTGTTAGAATTGAAGCTCCTAGTGAACTTCCTAAGGTAAGTTTGGTAAATGAAAGTCTTAAAAAGCTAAAATATCATCTTGCCAACTTTGACAAAGTGGTGAAAAAGAGAACCACATCTGATGCTATAACAGCATGTGCTTGGGGTTTTGAACATACAAAAGCTTGTTTTCTAACTGAAATAATTCCATTTATAAAAGTTTTAAAAGACATATTTAATGCGTTTGATAAAACTCTTCTAGATGAAATTACTAAAGTTCAAAATGTTTTTAACCAAATGGAAGCTGCTGTTGATCAGTGTTCTGTAGACAAAAAAGATCTTGAAATTCAAATCAATCAACTTCGTATTGATAATGATAAACTCTTGAACCAAATCATGTCTCAAGAAATTCTGCATATTGCTGTAAATTCTGTTGATATTCTTGATATGCCTAAGTCATGTGTGGATGAATGCAATAAGTGTCTGGAACTTGAGACCGAGCTTCTCAAAAAGAAAGATATGATTGAAAAAGATGTTTACGATAAACTTGTTAAAAGTTATTCAACATTAGAAAAGCATTGCATTTCTTTAGAATTAACAACTCAACTCAATCAATTTTTTTTTCAAAAGGATAATTATGGTGAAAACCAAAATGGTTCTACATTTAATCAATTATTTGAAATAAATGAATTAAAAGCTCAGTCACAAGAAAAGGACACGGTCATAAGTAAGTTGAAGGATAGGTTTAAATCTTTAAGTGGAAAAGAAAGTGTGGAAAAAGTAAAGAAGGATATTGATGAGATTGAGACAATAAACATTGAACTGGAGCACAGTGTGAAAAAATTACTTTCTGAAAATGAAAATTTAAGAAAAGAACAAGAGCATTTGAAATTAATTTTCAAAGACCAGTTTGACTCAATTAAAAAGACACGTGTTTGATCAAAAGAACATAGTGACTCTCTAATTGCTCAAATCAATGCAAAGTCTGTTGAAAATTCGGATTTAAATGCTCAATTTCAAGAAAAGGTTTTTGCTATTGCAGCATTGAAAAATGAATTAAGAAAACTTAAAGGAAAAAATATTGTTGATACTGCTGTTTCAACACCTATTGCCATTACGATTGCTCTAGGAATGTTTAAGCTTGACATAAAACCAATTTCTCATAGACTTAAGAACAATAGGGATGCCTATGAGGATTATCTTAAGAAGACCATAGAAAATACTAACACATTATGTGGACTTGTAGAACGCGCTAGAAAATAGAATCCTGGTGAACCTATATTAGACTCTGCTTGTAGGTTTACAAAACACGTTCAGGAATTGTTAGTCTATGTTTCTAAGACATGTCCTAGCTTACAAAAACCTAGTGAGAAATTAGTTGCTATCACACCACTGAACAAGGACAAGAAAGTTAGATTTGCTGACCCGCTCACATCTTCAAGAAACACTCAGAAACTGGTTGATTCCAACATAATAAAAGACTCTAACAAACCTTTGTTGCATTCTACAAGAGTAAAATGTTCTACTAGTGCTAGCGGATCGAAGCCTTCAGGCAATATGAAGAACAATAGGATCTCGCAACCATCATGTAGTAACAAGACCAATAAAGTAGAAGACCAATCTAGGAGCGTTAATTCTAGGAAGAATAAAAAGAATCATGTTGACAAAACTAAATGTACTGCTCATGTCAGGCAATCTATGTTAAATGCGAATTCTGTTTCTGAACCTATCAGTAATGCACTTGTTAAGCATTCTGTAAAAAATGCTAAGTTTGAATATATTTGTGCTATCTGTAGCGAATTTTTATTTGATGTTAATCATGATATGTGTCTTATTGATTATGTGAATGTGCGATCTAAATCTAAATCTAAAAGAAATAAAAAGAGAAAAGTATGGAAACCTACGGGTAAGTTGTTTACAGAAATTGGATATAGTTGGAAACCTACAGGTAGAACCTTCACTATAGTTGGAAATAGGTGCCCTTTAACTAGGATTACCTCTACTAAAGTAGTGCCTACTAAGGAAACCACTAACAAATCAGTTCTCACACCAACTCAAGGAATCATAGATAACAATAGGAGATCCAAAGCACCAAAATTAGTAGGATCGAGTAGTAAATCTAAGATCACAAAATCTAGAATCTCTAAATCCTTAGACCCCACTCAATCTGGGGGATCCATTGTTTCCAATGTTCCATCTTCTTCTCTTATCGATTGCAGGTTGTCCAAATTGTTTTGTGGTATTTGGACCCTGGATGCTCCAAGCATATGACCGAAAATTACTCTTAACTTATCAACTTCGTCAGTAAATTTTTGGGTACCGTCAGATTTGGGAATGATCATATTGCTAAGATAATGGGTTATGGAGACTGTCAAATGGGTAATGTTACAATATCTCGGGTTTACTATGTGGAAGGGTTAGGACATAACTTATTCCTCGTGGGACAATTTTGTGATTCTGATCTCGAAGTAGCTTTTCATAAACACACCTGTTTCATTCGTGACTTAGAAGGTGTTGATCTACTCAAGGGATCAAGGGGTTCAAACTTATACACTTTGTCTCTGGATAATTTTTTACTATCTTCTCTGATATGTCTCTTGTCTAAGGCTTCAAAGACTAAGTCTTGGTTGTTGATCCCAATGAATAGTTCTTTAACTCCTTAGCTTGTAAGGTGTAGTACCCTTGGATAAATCCAAAAATACTAAGAATGAAACTTTGATTGAATGATATAAACTATGTGGAATCTAGTTTACACCACTAAGAAGTAGAGTTTACAACCTTGAAGCTATGAACTCTATGGAAAACTAAGATGAAAAACTTATATCTTTCTATACCTTAGGATCCCCTTTTATACACCAAAGAGTCCTACAAGGCTTACAATACATTACTAACTTATCATGATCTTTTCTATAAATAAACGTAACCCCTTAATCAAATAAGTTATACATATCTTTTACAAAAATAACTTAATACTTATCTTCAATTAATCTTTATCCCTTTAATCCATCTTTATCCTCTTGACAGCAGTAAGTCTTTTAGCAGTTGTAATTTAGCAGCAGTTGTATCTTTATAACCAGCAACACAAATTGAGCATAAGCAGTAGTAAGTACTAGCAGTACTAACTTTACTCTAACAGTTGTAACTTTACTCTAGCAACACTAAGTTATACTAACAGTACTAAGTCACACTAGCAGTAGTAACCTTTTTACTATCAGTACTAACCACCTAGCATACTTTTAGTCTTCAACTCTGAGCAGTCTTAACTTCTACTGATAGTAGAAACTCAATACTAATAGTACTAAATTATACTAACAGTAGTAACTAGCAGTGGTAACTTTATACTACTAGTACTAACTACTTAGCATAATTTCCATTATGTACCTGAGCAGTAGTAAGAATCCTTGAACTCTTTTAAGTCCCAACAATCCTCCCCAAAACTTGATGTTCATCTTCTGAATCTTTAAGTTTCTTCATCAAAAGTCTTCATCATACTCAAGAGGATACATTCAAACCTTTTATTGACCACTTTGCTATTTTACCATAAGCTTGAGTAGTTGATAGCACATCTCATTCCAATGATCAGTTTGAAGTTTCTTGTTAAGCATATTTGTGATTGTAATTGGTGTGAGGGGGTATCTCTTTTCAACTAACATAAAGATGTAAACATTTCTAAACCTTATAAAGTGCACTCCACATAAATCAATTAACTTCCAAATGATCACCTTGTATCCTTGTAGATTTCTCCATACATTGCTCCTTATGTCTGGTTTAAACATGACTTTCAAATCACCTACAACACTCTTTTATATTCATCTTCAGGTCTTAAATCACCATGCTTTGTTTTGACTAACTTCCAAAGAGTCTGCAAATCTTCTCTATCAATACCCTAAAGCAGTCTAATCATTGAAGAATGTCTCTTGGAACTTCCATCTGCTCTTATCAACTGATAATGTACAATTATTTCTTCTTTAAGAAACTTGTAATCAATAATCATTGGTGGTTTGGTAGCAAGTGTTATAACATCAATTGCTATATCATCATCCTTTTTAATCACCAAATGCTTTTTCAATTCAGTTGTATCATCTGCTTTAACTTCTTTATGCTCATCAGTTTCTTTATCATCCTCCAGTTTTTGTCTCTTTGGAGATTCTTGTTATTGCTTTTTTACTGCTCTTTTCTTACCAAGACTCTTCTTTTTGCTACTTTTAGCTATTTCCTTACTACCTTCTACCTTCTTTTCATTGCTTTCTTGTGCCTCTGAACTCATAGCCACAAAGGTATTTACCCTCTTCATCTCTTTGCCAAACAGCTTTTGAATTTCATCATAGCTCTTTCCCATTAGCTGTTTGTGTTTGTATCCACCCATGTGCTTAAGATAGGTAGACATTTGACTTCTATTTTGTATCTTGGTAGGAGTTCTATTTCTCTTTTCTTATGCTCTTAGTGCAGCAAAATGTTTTCTTCTTTTCTCTATGAGTTCCATAAACAATTTTCCTTTTTCTTCATCTGTCAACTCCTCTCTTTCTCTTGTTTGGAGTCTCTAAGCCAGTAATCTATCAGCCTTCATCATAGCTTGTGTATTTTCCCATGATTCAATCAATGCTATGTTGGCTTCTTCTTGCTTTTACCTTTCAAGCCTTTCTTCTTCTATGATTTCAGCATCTAACTGAGCTTGAATATTTCTTGCCAAATCTTCATCAAAAGCAACTTGATCTTTCATTGTCAAAGGTCTCTCAGGATCTTGCATGATGCCTTTTCCTTTGTCTTTGATTGAGGCTTGTGTGACAGAAACTGTTGGTTTAGATACCTGCTTTTCCAGATCATGAAAAACAATTCCCTTTGCCTTAGGTTTGGCTGCCTTGATTTCCATTAAAGTATGAGCCAAAGTTTCTTCAACTGTTGTAGGAATTGTAAGAGCAGCACTATCTTCAACACCAGCAGTAGTAACTACTTCACCAGCAATACTATCATTAATATTTGTTCTATGCTAATCTTTCTCACCAATTGTAGCATCCACAAACATCTCATCACCATCCAGAACTCTAGTATCAAACATTAAGTCTTCATCCTGCCTTTCTTGAGTTTCATTAACTAGAGTTACCTCAGCATCTGCATCAATATCTTCAATTCTCCTCCCCTGTTTGGATGCATCCTCCTGAGCACCCAAACTATCATTTGTGGATTCAATTCTTCTAGCTGCACCAACTTTCTTTAATCTTTTAAGCCCTGTGGTTCTGAACTTTCTCCTATTTTCTAGCTTACCTACCCTCTTCTTGAGACTAGCAATCTCAATAGCTTGATCAAATTTAGCCTTTTCCAAGTCAAGAACCTATTTTTGCAATTTGGTACATAAAACCATCAAATCATTAAGTTGCATGCTATCCTCACCACTGGGTAGTAGATCATTGGAAGGTGTGGGTACTCTTTCCTCATGCTCTGTCTCATCATGAGCAACTTTTGCTTCCTTCTTCTGTTTCCTCTTGGACTTTTGTTTCTGCTTGGGTTGAGAAGATGTAGATGGTTGATCAACAATGGGTATTTGATTGGAATCAGTTGGATGGTCTGAATCCTCACCCACTTCTTCAGAAGCTTGAACCATCATAGTATCAAATAGAGGTGTTATTCTCCTAAAAAAATCCTTTCCTGCTCTCTTCATGTTAGCAAAAAGTTTCTTTGTGTGGGAGGGATTAACATAAATCTCTTTGTGATGTGACATGTCTCCAAGCTGTTGATTGATGAAAACTTGTAGAAATCGTGGATACAATAGAAATTTAACCCCTCCATCTAAGTGTTTTACCATAGCATGAAAAATGTACTTAGACAGATTAAATTTTTGGTTTGTTGCCAAACATATATTCAAAGAAGCCATTGTACTACTGAATTCATTCCATGCAGTGGATTTGGCACTAAGGCTTTGTGTATTGGTATGAATTAAAAATTTCCATTGCGGAGAAAAGAAAGATTTATAAAATGTAAGCTTTTGAGAAGGTTTTTCATACCCCATCTTTGCTAGTTCTTCAAAAATTGTAGTAGTTGGCAAACAATCAGTACCTTTTGCATCTTCCAAGTGAAGATCACTTCTAATGCTTGACTCTGTGATGATCATCTTCTTCTTATCAATTAGGGCTTGTAACTGACGTACTCTGTTAACCATCTTGACATTTGCTGTTGCCCAAAACTATTGAATACAAGATGTGTAGATAGTTGGATTGACTGTTAAAGCATAATGAACATAACTTGCTTTCAGGAAATCAATAATCTCAACAAACCTATCACTTTCTACAGGGTTTTCCAAGAACGCAACCACATTGTGCGTTTCAGCAAACTTAGGGCTTGACATAATGATGATTTTGATGATTAAAGATGAAAATTGAGTTAGGGTTTATGGTTAGAGAGTGTTTGAATGATTGAAATCGAATAAAGAATTAAATGAAACCCTGAATCGAAGTATTTATAAAATCACCCTCAGCAGCAGGAACTTGAACTGGCAACACTAAGTTAAACCTGACAGCATAAACAAATACGGGCAACATTAATTTAAGCCTAACAACAATAACTTAAGCGTAACATCATTAAGTTAAAGCTGAGCATCATTAATTTAATACACCAGTAATTACCTAAATTTCATTCCAAAAAGCAACTTTCATCATCAAATTAGATTCTCATAAGCTCTCTTTCTGTTTTTATGCTCACAATATCTCTCAATTCTTTTTGCTCACATAATCACTCATTTCTGTTTTTATGCACACATCTCTCTTTCTATTTTTAAGCTCACTTAATCTCTCATTTCTTTTAGCTCACCAAAACACTCTTTCTGTTTTAATATCACAAATCTCTCTATTCTTTTGAGCTCACTAATGTAGACAGTTTTGTATAATGTGTCATTAATTCCATAAGTTGCATACTGTCCTCCCCACTTCTAAATGTGTTAAATTTTGAGAGAGGTGGATCATTAGACTATTTAGATGTAGTCTCAAACCTAGTTTGAGCATCTACATCCCCTAATATGGTATCTTGGCACCTGGGACCACTATCTAAACCAATTCCCTAAGAACTTGGCTTATTAAGTGTTGCTATAGATTGGGTCTTAATTTATGTTACCACTGTCTTGCTCTGCTTCTAAGCTAGAAGCAATAGTGGCAGCCCTTTCCATTCTGTCACCCAATTCCTTATGGACAGCCTCACCACCAACCTTTTTTAGGGGGACCACAAGACTGAGGTATCTTTGTGTCCCGACCTCTTTTGATTTGCCTAGGTGTTTGTCATCATACACTTGTGCTTGATATTACATGTATTTTCATCAATTTTTGACTGCATATTGACAACATAATCCTCCCCTCAATTCAATACCAAATACTTCAATATGCTTATCCTGCAAATGTTAGTCCA
This sequence comes from Tanacetum coccineum, assembly GCA_026074375.1. NCBI lineage: Eukaryota > Viridiplantae > Streptophyta > Magnoliopsida > Asterales > Asteraceae > Tanacetum > Tanacetum coccineum. The sequence goes on from BQNB010105392.1 coordinate 23,547, forward strand.
AAACCAAAAAGACACACTCCAAAGTCTTTTCTTGTTAAGCAGTTTTAATTATGACTAACAGTTTTAA
>BQNB010105394.1:0-18807 GCA_026074375.1 Tanacetum coccineum
ATTCTATAAAAACTTATATGCATAATTTCTAAAAGTTTAGTCTACATTAGTAAAGGTTCGGTTTTCTCGGTTTGTATTTTTACACAAAGCTATAAATCAAACCGAAACTAAATATTTTCATAAAGTCACATATTTAATAACACACTGTTAACCAAACAACTTTGGCTAATAACTTCACATGCATAAAATCCTCATTGCAATCTTTATATTCACACGCATACGATCCCATAAAACCTTTTATTACTGATAACGCTCAAATTGAGTATATTTTTAGGAGCGTTATCCGTACTTTTGTACATGTTATTTGCCTATTTTATATTTGTTTTTGTTACTTAATCGTACAAAAGTGTGTTTTTAAGTCTATTTGTAGCCAAGTACTGGAAAAGCAAAAAAAAAGTAAAAACCAAAATTTATTTATACAAGTACGAAGAACCTCTCATCAAGATAAAGTTCGGGAAGCATTTCAAGAGAAAAATGGTCAACCATACAAGCTTCCAAGTCCCAAGATAGAGCTAAATTGAAGTTATATTGAAGTATAATGACCTACGACCAAGCACAACTCAAACGGGAAGCTTAAACGTAAAATCAAGGAATTTTTATTTTGGTGCGTGTGGCCAGCCGGCCGGCTAGAGGAGAAGCCGCCCGGCTCCTTTTCCCTGACTTCTTCAAGTTTCATTAATACACCATTTTAAATGCCATAAAGCCTCAAGTCCGATCATGTCCTCATATTAACTTACTTCCTGGCATTTTTACGACACTTTGGCCCCAAGTTTCATACTTGGTGGCTAACGGTTCCTTCCACTATAAATAAAACCCATATGGCTTAGTTTTCATGACGGAAATTTACCCCGTTCTCCTAAAAACAAATTTCCACCACCATTATCACTCCCAAAAGACCATAGCCTTCTGCCAATTCGAGAAGAAGAGATCATGTGCTAAGGAAAGCGTTTAGACTTGATTTTCTGGGTTGTTTGGAAGCGTATAGTCGATTGGAGGCTTAAGGGTTGCTCTAAATCCTTCCATCACCGATTGTAATTGCTACTTTGGTATAGTTCATTTACTTTCCAGAATGTTTAAGATTGCTATGATTGTTGATACTTTCGTTTTTATTGAAATAATCATGGAGTAATTCTTATCACACTTGTTTAGATGCTGTTTATCATATGAGGATTGTTTATGTTTGATTATGGTTTTGATCAATTTCATGTTATGTTTGAGATCCATTTATGCTTGAGTTTTGTAATTTCTTATCATGCTTGGTTAGTTGTAGGGATGACAACGGGTGAGAAAAACCCATAACCCATGGGTACCCACACGTAAATAGGTGGGTAATCCTGTTATTTTTCACCCGTGGGTGGGTTGTGGGTGAAAATTTGTACTCATCGGTAGGTGGCGGGTGGGTGACAGGTAATGAATACCCATCATGGGTGTACCGATTTAAGAAACTCACGAGTGTACCCGCCTAAATACCCACGGGTGTACCTCTAAACCCATTTGTGTTAAAATAAAATCTATTATACTAAAATATTTGTGAGGTTGTTCGTATATATTTAATAACTACCAATATCTCGAGACTACATTGTAAACTAATAGTTTTTTTTGTTACAACACTAACGATGAATATGAAAGATCAAACTTTCAAAGATATATACATGATATATCTCAGTACATGTATGTGATTTGGTGTAATGATGATTAATTTTGCTAGTTTCAGACATGTCAATATGTATTTTGTGAATTTGATGTTTAGAAATTGATATGATGTCTTATTACATAGTTTCATAGTTAGTTTACATATCATGGTTTTATAATTTTATTTCATTTCACAAACCCACGGGCGATGGGTACTTACGGGCATGAGTATGGGTAAAAGGTAGTACCCATTGGTGGGTGGCGGGTGAGAAAAAAATTACGGGTTTAAATGACGGATTTAATGAACCCATACCCATTATCCGCAGGTGACATCCCTACTTTTATGCAATTTGCCGCCGTTCTAATTTTTTTTTGCCTATATTCAATATTGCAACCCAGATAAAAGTCAACATTGCAAATTAATTTCTTTAATAACTATGTTTATTTTGATCCTTGCCTTTTTGGAGAAAAAGTGTTTAATTAAGTGTTCTTAAATATGGTTGTGGGCTAGCACTACAATGAAAATAGTATAGGACTACTAGCTAGGTATTTAATGTATAAATGTTTTTAAAAGTCAACCGAGATAGGCCAACTTAATTATACTAGAAGATTATACAAGACTTTACACTGTGCTTATGATCATATAGCAGTAGAATATTTTGTCTCTGCTTTGTTAAAGTAACAAGTTAGGTTCACCCGCGTTCCGCTGCGTGATGTTTGGCGGCCGGTGTTTTTGGTTGGACGTGTTAGAAGGTATATTTAAAAAAAAAAAAAAATTAACGGTCGTTAAGTAACGACCGATTTCAAGCACTGTTTTGGTGCGTTCTAAAAAAAACTAACGGTCGACCGCTAGTGGGGAAAGGGGTATTTTATAAAAAAAATTTAAAATGAGGGTAGTTTTCGTAATTTAACACATAGTGCGAGGGGGTATATTCGTACATATTTGAGGGCAATTTCGTAATAAAAAAAGGAACAGGGTCTGGGCGGAACTCGTCGGGTCGACCCTACAATTCAGATAACAAAAAAAATGCAGTGAATATATTTGGAAAAGAAAGCAAAAAAACAATTAAATTTATTTTTTAAAATGTTTCGGAACCGGTCGGGTTCAAACCGTGAATTTAATGCAACTTAATGCACCTGAAGTCGCTGCTTAGTTCTATTGTTATTCCTAAAATAACAAAACCGTTGACTCAAAAGTGCGAGAGAGTCTTTAAAAACAAAACAATATTTTGTTTCTAAAAAAAAAAATAAAAACCGAATACTCGATGACCGGGTAGGTTGGACTTCGGCGTATTAAATGCACCCCGGTCAACCCGGTGCATTTGGTAAAAAAAAAACTAACTGTTAAAAAAAAATATTCATAAAAAAACATACCGATGACTCCAACAGTGCGAGAGGGTATTCCGAGGAAAAAAAAAGAAAAATTATTTAAAAATTTTTTTGAGGGAAAATAAAGAACGGGACGCTTACGGAAGCGCGAGGTTTGAGGAAAACTTAAAGTTTATTCATAAAAAAACAGATCATGACTCAAACACGCGAGAGGGTATTCCAGGAAAAAAAAAGGAAATTTTTTTTTTAAAAAAATTTTCAGAAAAAAAAGGGAAAAAAATAATAAAAAAAGAAATAAGTAACTGTTAAAAAAAAAAAAAAACCTTCATTATGTGGGTTGGGACCAGGGTAAAAATTTTTTTATGGGACCGCGTATTTGAGGGCGGCCGGGCGTTTGTCTCTGCTTTGTTAAAGTAATACTTGCTTCATGAGCGTGATATTAATTTTATGTATGGAGTTGATATGCACATCACACAAAATAACGTGTACACTACAAAAATGCATATGTGGTGTTGTACCATATACATTACGCATGTAATTTTGTGGTGTGCACATCACTTTGTGTGGTGTGCATATCACCTCCCTTTATGTATACGAAAAAGGGTAATCGACGTTTTATTTCATAGGCAATGGGCCTGTTTTGTTTGTATTTCTTCTTTTCGTTCGGGTTCCTTCCTTTTTAATGGGCTTGTTTGAAAAGGTGGAATGCCGTTTGTTTGTAGTTTTTTCTTCTTGTGTTTAATATATCGTTGCCTTTTAAAAAAAAAGTTTAACAGCTAACATGAGTGAGATAAATTGCGTAACATCATAACTGAACAAAAATAAAAATATGGTTTGTTATTTTGAACTCATGGCTTTTGTTCTACGATGTAGGTCCTGTAGCAATTATGATCATAAAAATCATATAATTAAGACCAACACTTGTTTTTTTCAAGTAATCTGAACAACAAAAAATCTTATTCGTTTACCACTAAAAACATATAATTAGCCAAAAACAATATTCTAAAACAATCTATGTAATACCTCTAGTGGTCTATGTTAGTTTTGTTGGTCTAGTGGTCTTGTATGGAGAGAAGGAATGTCGTTTGTCTATGTCGTTTTTATTGTTTTATATATTGCTGTCTTTCAGAAAAAAAATTATTAGTTGTAGTAATTGTGTGTCATGTACAACCTAGTTTGTGTAAAGGATTATTCCAAAATACAATACGAGGACATTAGGGCCTAATATACTACTTGTATTAACGAGTGAATTTAGGTCGATATATAAGACAATTCATATATAAAATGCTATTTCGCGGTTCCCTTTTTTTCCTATTAAGGAAACAATACAAATATACAATGCTTAATTAGGTTTTTTTGACAACCTTGCATTGTACGATTAATTAAGATACACTTGTTTTTCTATATACAAAGTATTGTTAAATTAAATGCATCAAAATCAAAATTCAAAGTATGAAACAATATTAATGTATTGTTACTTCATCCATGTCAACAAAACTTACATGCATGAGAATTATGCGACGTGTATCATACGATGAGTTGGTGATCTCGTTAGCAAAACTTTTTTTTTTCTCTGATGGCTCACTCCTGCAAATGATAAAACAAAACGAATCTATCTAGCTAGTACAGATATAACAATATCTATTAACAAATTTGTTTAACAATCTCTCTATTTGAGGAATTAATATTAATCGAGCTTACAAACCCGTTTGCTTAAGTACATTATTAGCCTAGTAACCATGTACTTAGACCCTTTTATCATGCAAAAAATTGCCAAACTAAAAAAGAAACACAACAGAAGGCAAAAGCCTATTTGCCTAACACATTGCCGTTCTTATCTTCAAAGCTCACATTTTTTCACAGCAAAACAAACTCATTTTGATAACATGTACATTAATCTCTAACACTTGTAACTTAACCTAAACTTATAATCCTTATGTACCAAAATAAATATTTACTTTTATTTTGTACAAAGTTTTAGATTTCTCACTAACTAGTCTCTATCAATCAAATATTATTCTTGTCCGATCCACTAATATCTCTTTTAATTGGTTGAAATAAAAAAAATAAACATTTATTGTAATACAACACAACAGAAAGATGGACATTTATATTTTTTTTTTGAACGGCAATTAGAAATTTTATTAAAAAATGCTAGTAAGAAGCTAGCAAGAAAAAGTCACACGCAAATCGATCCAACAGACAAAAGAAAAAAGAAACAGAATAAGTTCTAACACATATGAAGACGGAAACAGACAAAAGTCACACGCAAGATGGACATTTATATTAAGACGGAAACACATATGAAGGGCAAATTGCATAAAAATGTAGTTAAGTTATCATTTTTTTATAAAGTTATGTAGTTAACTTTTTTTTTCCTATCAAATGACGAAACTTTTAAATTGTGTCTATTGTATGTACTGGGTGACTATTTTACCCCTATGTTTTAACCAACCTATTAACCGTGAAGGGTAAATTGGTCATTAAATGTGGGCAAAATACATACAATAGTCAAAATTCAAAAGTTATATAATTTTATAAGAAAAAAAAAAGTTGACTACACAACTTTATAAAAAGTGATAAGTTGACTACATTTTTATGCAATTTGCCCAAATATGAATTAGCTATTAAAGGTTGGCACCCCTCAGCTAGATTATAAAGTAGTCCTCATACTTATTCTTTTTTCATAACCCATCAATCCTTTTATTCTCAAAATTTTCTCTTAATTTGTTAAACATAAATATGGCGGGAACCATAACTACCTCAGTCGGAGCAACCACTTTTTGATATCTAAATGGTAGTAGCAATTTGTCTCCCCAAAGCAAAATTATATCTACTTCAAATTTCTCTACTCGGGGCCGAGAGGGTCCAAAAGCCTCGATGCATGCAGTTATAGACGAATCAATGGTCGAAACTATAAAGACGAAACAAAAAAGTCTATACGATGTTGTTATAAATGTAAGTCGGGAAGTATTATACCGGACTACGATGGGAGACCGATCATTGCTGGTAGATTATATATGCCTGATTAAAAAAATCCAGACAAAAGAATGCAGATTAGTATAATCCACAAACAAGAAAACTTATGTAAATTCTCCTGCTCATTTTCTATTTATCTTTCACTCTTTATAATCACAAAGTCACATTCCATGTAAATTTTAACATAAAAGGTGGCAGTTAAAATAAATTATAGATACTGTAATTGGTGTAACAGATTTAGAATGAAACTTTAATCCATATTCGTACTCTACTTTTGTTAGAACATAGCACTAGGTACAAAAAGAAGCGATACCGTTCTACTGTTCTAGAAGTATAGGTGCATTTGGTTTTTGCTTGTTGTGACTGATGTATGAGTTTGATTAAAAGGTATGAATGAATATTGATATAAAGTTTATGTATTGATTCCAATACTATGTTTATTTATTGATTAGAATAGATTTAGGGCAAATGACTTAAAAATTCATCGAACTTGTCCATTTATTACCGGTGCTGGGTAGCCATTTTTTTTCCCTACTAAATCACTAAACCTGGTGATTTTCGTACATTGTGTGTAGCGTGACCTATCTTGACCTGCTGGAGCAGTCAAGCCTAACGATTATAGGTTTAATCAATTGCAACGTTGGCTTATTGATTAACGATCGTTTATCATGGCTACATAAAATGACAAAAAGTGTCAAGTTAGATATTTTATTTAATTGTAAAAAATTTAATAAATACGTTTTTTTACACGCATGTTACATAAATTAAAACACTTTTATAACACACATGTTATACACGTGTTTGTTATACATGTTTTTATACGGATATTTTATACACGCATTATACACGTTTTTATATCACACTTTTAATTTAATTTTATTTACACTTTTTTTATATTAACTTTTTTAAAACTTTTTTTACAATTTAAAACATTTTATTACAACTGTTTTTTAGACGATTTATACAAACACAATTGTATACATGTTTTATACACACCGTTTAATTAACTTTTATTACACAATAAGGAAATAAAGAGGACGTTTTTCTTACACATTTTAATATTAACTTTTTACACTCTTTTAATTTAACTATGTTTACAAACTTTTAATTTAACATTTTTTTACTTTTTTTACACGTTTGTATATAACGTTTTAACACGTTGTTTACAACGATTTTATACACCCTTTTATGTACATTTTTTAGATACATTTTTACCAACCACGTTTTGTACATAAAAAACACACTTTGAATGCACGTTTATACACACAAACTTTTTATACACGGGTTCTTTTATATATACACGTTTTTTTATAACACGTTTTTATACACACGTTTTAATACATGGTTTTATACACGTTTTTATGCACGTTTTTTATACACGCTTGTATACACACATTTTTATACACATTTTTACACATTTTAAACTCATTTTTACACAGAACGATTTTAATCACAATTTATACATGCTTTACTGCAAACGTGTTTTTATACCACGTTTTTACACACGTATGTTGCACAAGTGCTGAGAACACCAATCTTTTATAACGTGATAAAAAAAGTGTAAAAAAAGTTAAATTAAAAGTGTAAAAAAAGTTAAATTAAAAGTGTGTATAAAAACGTGTAAAAAAAGTTAAATTAAAAGTGTGTATAAAAATGTGTGTAAAAACGTATATAAAAATGTGCATAAAAGGGTGTATAAAAACGTGTAAAAAAGTGTTAAAAACGTGTGAAAAAAGTATAAAAAATGTTAAATTAAAAGTGCTAAAAAAGTGTAAAAAAAGTTAAATTAAAAATGTAAAAAAAAGTTAAATTAAAAGTGTGTAAAAAAACGTGTATAAAAACGTGTGTAAAAACGTGTAAAAAAATTAATTAAAAGTGTGTATAAAACGTGTATACAAATGTGTGGTAAGATAAAATCTGTATAAAAACACATCACAAAAAACCGTTGTATTACGTGTTATAAGAACTGTGTGTATAAAAGTGTGTATAAAAACGTGTATAAAAATGTGTGTAAAAACGTGTAAAAAACGTATATAAATTTTAAAAATAATAAAAGTCATCTAACTTGACACTTTTTTTCATTTTATGTAGCCATGATAAACGATCGTTAGTCTAAAGGACTAACGTTGCAATGATAAACCTAACAATCGTTAGCTTAACCTGCTCCAGCAGGTCAAGTAGGTCACCGCTACACACAATGTACGAAATCACCAGGTTTAGTGATTTAATAGGAAAAAAATGGCTACACAAAACGATAAAAATAAACAAGTTCGATGCATTTTTAAGTCATTTGCCCTAGATTTTAGGTATCAAAATTAAAACATCATGCTTGTCTCTCTATTAATAATGAAGTTTAATGTTGAAAAGATGGGACTCGCATGTATAGAAGTGTAACTTTTGGGTGGTTTTGATGCATGACCATATATTAAATTTATTTTACTGAGGAAATTCCTTTTTACCAAAAAAAAAGCATATATTAAATTTTGAAAGTCTTATCCATCAAAACTGATCATATAAAAAAGTCCATAGTAATTTAACAGTCTACATTAATCAAAATATTTACCAATGAAGAACATACAAATGAAGAACACAATTCTTTTTTTGCTGGTTTAGAAAAGGAATATAAAGTTTAGAACTTTAGATCACGTTATAAAAAAATATGCACATAATAATCTTGAGTCTTATACTCACTGTTTTTTACTCAGATGTACGTGGTTTAACGAGATATCCGTGACTAATGTATAGGGGTGTTCACAAGGCGGTTCGGTTCGGTTAGTTGGAAGATTTTAACTATCCATCACGGGGCGGGTAATGAATTTTACTACCCGAAACCGAACTGTACTACGCGAGTAACCAGCCTAGCGGGTACCCGAACTGAGCGGTTACCAGCTGTTCGGGTCACGGTTAACCATTTTAGACATTTAATCGAGTTTAACCATATCTATACTACATATAAAAGAGATTGTTATCTCTCTCTTATTAATTATTTAAGTAATACATATTTATATGCACATTTTACAAGCTATTTATACTACATATTTAAGTAATACATATTTATATGCACGTTGTACAAGCTAATATAGCACATCGGTTACAAAACTTGAATTTAATGTTGGCATTATGATCATCTTCATTATTAATTTAATAAAAACATGTTCAAAAATAATTAAATTTTATACCATTGAAGTCTAAAAATCAATATTAAATGTTGGTTGCACAAATGAATTTTCTAATTCAGGGTTTGGACAATATTGCTATCATTATCGTAAAGTCGTTATTACAAAAAATACGTAATCGAAAAATATCGCTCGCCAAAAATTTGATTACGGGGTACCCGCCGTCGCATTGTACCCTGCTAGTAAGCAATAACATAGTATAGAATGATTTTAGTAAAATTAAATGACATTTTTTTTTGAACGGCAAATATTATTAACTAGCAAGATGCTAGAAAGAACATTACAAGGAAATCAAATTAGGGTTTTTCAACCAACACTCCCAAGAAAACGAACTAAAACATCTACTACCACACCAAGTAAAAGAACGCGAAACAATATCGTCAAAAATCACGGAACGTCTCGGAGGAACCTCGTCAAATATAGAATGATTCCGAAAAGCCCAAATATGCCACCAAGCAACATAGAAAACGCCCTCCAACATAAGCTTAAGCTTAGAAGACAACCGAATAGTAGCGAACCAAGCATTCCAGTCAGCAAAGGACGAAACATCAACCCAATGGAGGTAAAAATTAAATGACATTGAATAAGTAAAATTAAATGACATTGAATAGGTAAAACTCGTATAAAAGTTATTATGTTACAATAATTGCATTCATATATTCATACATAACATATTAACAAATTATATTTATTCGACGTTTTTATATTACAATCACATTAATCAACTTTCACACATGGATGTTTAGTAATACTTACACTGGGAGCAAAAAGTCATTATACAATAAAAGTAATGCAATAATATGATTAATATGTGTACAATTATGTGAAAATTTAGTTAAAAAACTTCATGTATATTCTGACGGTTCGGTTCGGTTAACCGCGGATATCTAAAAGTAAAAACCGAACCGTGATAAACGGGTTTTTTCGGTTTCGAGTTGAGCGGTTCGGCTCGGTTCGTCGGTTTCTCGGATTTTTTGAACACCCCTAATAATGTATGAGTATGATTGTATGAGGTTTAAGGTTATTAATATCAAATTTCTATGTAATCAAAGTAATTTATGAGTATATTAATGTTCATTAAATGCATTTTTTGATTTAAAAAGAAAGTTTATTTTCATTAAATGCACTTTAATGTGTCCAGTGAGCATATATTAACAAAATCCAACATAAAATTATATTAGCTTGAACGGGATGCTGATTAAATTCACAACATTCTTTTATTCGTTATACAAAACTATAACATCTAATTTTAAGCAAAATTTAGATGACTACCAGTAATAAGTTATCCTAATAAAATCAAAAAAAATAGTAAATGAGGCTTAACATCTAAGCTTCCTCACCTGCTTATCTAAGCACTATATGTGGTTCATTTGCTCCCAATGTGGTTATAATCTTTTCACCACAAGTGAGTTAATCAATCGCCTATAGTCAGTGGCGGAGACAGGTAGGGGCCCCGGGGGGCAAGTGCCCGCCTAGGGAAAAAATTTATAGTGTAAATTTTCTTATATATCCGGGGTTTTTTGTAATTTGCCATCCCAAAGAACCAATTTTTAATGTAGTTTTTAAAAATCATCGAAATGTGCCCCCTCAAAGAAAAATTTCTGACTCCGCCTCTGCCTATAGTTATTAGGATGCACACCCATGAGTATGTAGCTAATTTTCATTTACTTGGTCATTAGTCATATTTTTTTAACGGCGAAATTTATTAAGAAACTAGCAAGACGCTAAAGAAAGAAATATTACAAAATAACAATGTAGTTGGTATTTTCCACCACAAGTACCACTCCTATGAATATAGGAATTATTTGGCTTGATTTACATTTAGAGGGTAGGGTGTGGTGGCAAAGCCCTCTCGCCACTCCGACGTGGCCTTGCCACTTGGCTCGCCACCATACCATCAACCTTCGCCACTTGCAAAAAAAAGGTTCCTCGCCAGTTCTACGACGAAGGAAAAAGACAAATGTTTAAAGAATATAGCCGTTATTTTTCAAACGGTTATTTCTTAATTTTTAATTTTTTTTTAATTTATACCCACTTTTCCCTATAAATAACACCTTATATTATCATTTTAACACACACTTCTCTTCTCCAAACTTTTTATTACAAAAAAAATGTCTCAACCACAAAATGATCAAAACCCGGGTTATTTTACCCATCTTCTCCAATCCAACCCGCAACAATATTCATCTTCGCCAAACCAATATGAATCCGTCTACCCCAGGTTCCCAACACTCAAACTCGTCGAAAACGTTTCCCCCTTATGGAACGTAAATGTCACCGCCCGAACATGCTTATCAATCACAATTGGCGTATCATCAAAATCAACAATACGGGTTCCAAGGTTACACGAATCCAAGAAATACGCAACCACACTTTTTTCCACAACAATCATCACAACCGTCATTTTTTTCACAACAATCATCACAACCACAATTCAAAATACCCCAAGCCCAAGAACCCTGTGAACCTAAGCGAAAACAAAAAAGGACGGAGAAACAACCAGTTGTCGAATTGGACAAGGGCGATGAAAATGAAGATATGGAAACAAGGTGACTCAATATCCGTTGGAATGACAAAGAAGAAATCTTGCTAGCCGAGGCTTGGATCGAGCACTCACAGGACAACAATATCGGAAAAAACCAACGGGATGAAATCTATTGGAACAAGATTATTGAAGATTTCCACGACCGAACAACAGGTTTGGTGCGTACCAAAAATATGTTGACGGGGAAATGGACCCGAATGCACGGTGATTGCCAACGGTTTAACGCTTATTACAAACAGACAAATCAGAAAAGCGGGAAAATGAAGCTGACTTGATCGAGACTGTGAAGACGGTGTACTTGGAGCGAGTTGGTAAAAAATTTCAATACCCTCACGTGTGGAAATTTTTGAAAGAGTACCCCAAATAGGATGCGGCGGAGCCGATTGATGGAGATAATCTCCAAGAGGTGTTTGTTCCAGATAAAAGAGAGCGTCCCGCCGGCAAACAACGTGCTGGAAAAAACAAAAATCGATTGAAACGTCGGGGAGCACCGGGGGAAGCCAATCGGAGTCTGTATCGTCACTTGTTTCTCAAGATTATAGACGTAAATGTGATGCTGCTTAAAGAGCGTACGAGGTGCAGATGGAAAAAGATTTAGCTATCAAGAAGTGTGAACAGATGAAGTTTCTCATGATCGATACTTCGAACTTGTCGCCTCATAAACGAGCCTTCATTGAAAGGCAACAAGCTGAAATAATGAGGAATATCAAGATGCTGGTGCAGACGATTAGTTTCGTAATTTTATGTTTTTATGTTTCGTATCGTTTAATTTCCTTATGTTTCGTATTTTATTTTATGTTTATTTTATGTATTGTATTTTTAATTTGTGTTAAATAAATAATGTTTGTGTGAAAAAAATTGAAAGAAAACAAAATAGTTAGTGGTGGGACTCAAGTAAATAGGTGAAGATGTATTTCTGAGTGGGAGTGAAAAGCTGATGTGGTAGCATGTGGGGCCCGTTTTGTTTTGTGGCTTAAGCCACCACACCCCACTCTCTTAGTAGTCACTGCCCTACATTGTTTAGATCTAGTATATATAGCTTAATTTCCATGTATTTGGTCATTTGTCATACTTGCATAATGAGTAGTTTTCACGTTGTTATTCATATCGAACCGGTTTTATAAGTAGGTAGAGTATTTATAGCTTTTACCCTTTTATAAATATGTTTCGCAAAATATATCACATACACACTCACAAATCAAATATTTAATTATATAGACATTAGAAAGCCCACCACTTGCACACAAATCAATTGAGTCAGCAACTCACTTATCTTGGCATTATTTTGGTGACTGACGCGTGACACAAGGTAGGCTCCAATGACTTAATGGTGTGAGAGAGGGTCTTAACGGTGTGAAGCTGCTCCCATTAGGAGAGCCTAATAGGTATGCAATCGACACGTCTATCTCCTATGTGTTGGGATATGTACATATATCAAATAATATATGTTCGGAAAATTACGTGAGCCTATGTGGGCACACGCGTATACACAAAGGATACGTTTATTAATGTAATTAATATATTTATCGCATATTAATTATATTAATATGTTTCACGAAATATTTAAAACGGTCGTTAATTATAACGTTAGACGTTATAACTAATTAATTGATGAATATTAATAAGTGAGGGACTTGTTAGTACGAAAACCAAAATTCATAGGGTGTTGGTTGAAATCGGTTAATCTTGAGGAGGTGTTATATTATGATTTGGAGACCAAGACATTGGGCTATATAATGAACCCTTTTGTTTCATTAATCTAGGACGCCCAAAAAGAGACACACAGGGGCGGACCCACATAGGTGCCGGGTGTAGCACGGGCTACACCCGATTTTAGGTCACGAAGTGTAAAATTTTTTCAAAACTGTCATTTTAATGGTATGTGCAACCCCCAAAAAAATTGTGCTACCTTAGTATCTTATGACGTAACTTTAGTTGGACCAACATTTATATTGTGCAACACCCCATTGAAAATCCTGGGTCCGCCCCTGGAGACACATACCTTAAAGTCGGTCGATATTTGATATCCCATAACCCTCCCTACGTATGCATGAAATTTGTTTGGATATACATGATTATAATACCATAAGCATGATAATTAAATACATGTTATTTACATGCATGATATGTCATTCGTAAGGAACAGTTACTAGTTCCTTATTCCATGTGTTTTGCAATCGGTAGTTTATTCGTGAAGCAAGTACTAGCATCTTAGCGTATCTCGGTGACGTGTAATGTGCGCATACCATAAAGGTTATTTACTTTGGTAACTTGTTTGGTTTCGCGTATTAGATTTATACATATGCGTATATTCAAGAACGGTGTTCGTTTATTGCTAAAAGCTACACGCTTTTTGATCCCTTTGTTAATTACATATTCTATACGTGATTTATTTATTTCGCAGCGTACTCGTGTTAATTAAGAGTTGATTAGATTATAAAACCCAACAGTGGCATCACGAGCCATTATGTAGAATTTGTAATTACAAAGAAGTAAAATTAGACAAATTAGGGTTTTTGGTTAATTTTTTAAGCCCTTTCGGCGGTTTTAATCATACAGATTGGATCTTTATTATTGTTATAATTAATTAGACGAAACCCTCAGTTGTATGAAATTTTTTGTGTTAAAATTCGATTGTTTAAGGGTTAATTAAACGTTTTTACTAGTAATTAATTGTTAATAGGTTATCCGTGATAAACACATGCAACTTTATCATTGATAGATATATGATATATGTGTTATTAGTTAATTGTTAACTAGTTGTCATGTAAATCGATGATTAAAACTTAAATAGACATAAAATATTGAGTTTTTTAGTTTTCGGATTGTTTGACACCTTGTCACTAAAAATTCGTAAAATATTCATATTAAGTCAAAAAATTCTGAAATTTTTATGGTAGATTCATGAATCAATAGGCTACAACTTTGTAGTTTACTTCAAAAGCTAGGGAAGGCCCTAGCTATATCTTTTCATGGCCTGAAGTCGACTAAAATTATCAATCAGCTTTTATGTGTTATGTGGTATATGTTTATATAAGGCTTACGCAATCAATTATATTGATGTATGTGGCCCGATTCATTGGAAGAAGGAGCCTTATGTGAACATGGACATAAGTTAATTATTTGATAATTAGATCATCGTTTATGAATTGCATGAGTTAATTGTTAAGTGTTTAAATAAATGTTATGTGTATTAGTAGTTTATATTTATTGTTTGTTTTTATAAGTTTTTGACTTAAGTAAAAACAACCGGTTTTTTGAAAAAGAAAATATAAACATGACTAATAATTATGAAATAAAATTTATTATAGACTATTAATTGCGAAGTCTTATTAATCAATTGGGTGTGGTTATCGATAATGTTAGGGCTCATACTTTAACTTCTCACGACGAGACTTGCAATTTAATAGGTTTATAATGTGCTTTCTAAACTAAAGATTCTTTAGATTTCAAAACATGATTGAATTGTCAATTTGTTTTAATGTGTATTGTCACTAATTTATACACATGGTGGTATAGAAAATTAAGTGATACACCGTAATAAGTAACTTAATTGAGTAAAGTTTTTATTAAAATTTATGATACGAAGATGTATGCATGCTTCTTCGTACATATTTGTCACGACAAATATAAATACCTTTTTTAAATAAGTTGTTGTCATCCAATTTATAAGAACATTTGCAATTGCCTTTTACATCACGTGAGACGTATGTAGATTGCAACCCAAGATGATTATACACTTTTCCTTAAGATGTTGGTGTTACATAATCACAGTTCTTGATTGGACGACTTAATCGAGTTAAGTTGGTGAGACTGATGTGTCGATGTGTGGTTGTAATTTATGTTTCAAGTTTTAAATTTATATTTTACCGACTTAACCAAAAACAACACTTTAACGGGCAGTGTACCCGGTCAGATGGGAGTTTCGTGGTAAGTAGGGTGTCGACCACTAAGAGCGAGAAACAATCTTTCAATTTATTAATATTTTGCTTAACTAAACTAAGTTAATTCTATTCTATGTTAAACATATGTTAAACCTAAGTTAATCCTAAATCTAACGAATAAGGGGGGTTTTCAGCCTGAGAGTCTGACACGGGTTTTGTGGTGACTAAAATCAACTTAAGACACTAAAACACACACAAGTAAATTGACAAAAGATAAAAAAGCGGTCTAGCCAAATATAAGAAAATTGTATTAACCATTATTAATCCAATTAGTACGTTGGTTTGTTTATTTAGTGCAATGATTACTTATTTATTATCTCGAGTGCGGGCATATCATTCTTAAGACTGTAGGACGTTACTTTCTTCCTAAGTCCTAGATACGATAGAATTCTGTCACAATTAAACGTTATCCGCATAAAAGCATCTTATTTGTTGAATTTTATATCTATCTTAAAGGATTAAAGCAATGGTGATTCTTGTTATAACCCTAGCTCATAGAGACATTTACCCACTTCTACCACTTAAAGGCATTATACACTAGTAGTCACTCTAACTAAGTCTCTTACCATTAACTGGATGCGTACTCGTTGATCAAAGGTAGAGTCAACCTGCCGGTCCAACTAAGCTCGCAATCTAAAGGCAAAGATAGGTTATTATTCGTGATCCTATTGGTCTAGATGTATAAATCACTATATGGAGAGCCATCCCGGCATCTATATTACTTGGTCTGTATCACTAGATCCGGTTGAATGATAGGTCGCATACAAAAGCACGTAAACAAGTATAATCTGATAAACATAAACAAGCAATCAATGATAAATTAAGCAATCAAGATAAACAAAACCAAACATTTAAATATTCATCATAATGGCTAATACGCGAAGGTATTAGCCTTCAAAGGTTTCATAATCAATACAAGAGTAATAATTTAGCCAAGGTAAACTAACCGAGTTAACGAATGATACCAAAAACTAAACGATTACAAGAGTATAGGAGATTACAAGTTGTTTCCTATGGAATTAATTGCTATGCTCGACCTCTTCTGCTCTTCTTCTCTTCTGAAAATCGACTTTTATGGTTGAGGTATCGAAAATATGATTTAGCACACTGAAAACCATTTTTAGGTTTTCTATTTATAAGGTCTGGAATTTGGTCGATGCATATCGGGGATTTCTTGAAGTAAGGACCACATTCGATATGTTCGAGAGAAAGAGGAAATTACAATTTGCAAGCTATCTAGAAATGAAAGGAGTAACAACTATTTAATATGGATTTTGGCGCCAAAGTTAGTTACAGGTAAAGTGTGGGAATAAACATGTGCACCTCACATGTCTAGTTAGGCTGTCACAAGCACCTCACGTGTCACACTTAAACCAAATAACAAACTCATAGCTTATCAATTGATGAACAGATAGACAAGTGTAGCAGTGGGGGGAAGAAGAGGGTGAGAGGTGAAACACATGACCCACTTCCTCCGAGAACTGTTTAAGAACTGGAGCGGTTTTTAGTACTGGGTCGAGAGGCTGGGTGGATTTGGAAGGGGCGAAAGAGGTATAACCTGAGTGTAGAAGAGATAGGCCGGGTTAAACCAACACACAAAAATCGGGCGGGTCAAGTTGGGTTTCCGCTAACCGAGTGGGGATCTTTATAATTGTATAGGTTTTATAATAAGCCTCTTAGGCATGTCAAACCTAGTTGTAATGATAGTGTCTATACCTAGAAGTTGTAATGATAGTGACCGTGACTGGACCTTACAAAGTTATCAACGTGTATCGATTCAATATAGGGAGGGTTCTAGAGTAAAACCATATTTTGTGGTAAAACTTGAAAAACCAACAGCAATGCACTAAAAAACCTAAACTGATGTCTTAATTTTTTCGAGAAGAGTTACCTGCACAGTTTTGAGGGGCATCAGTTTAGTATTTTTTAAGGCATATGTTTGTGTTTTATGGTTTTCCACGAGATTAAGTTTTTCACGATCACATTCCTATATTTATTATATTATTTTATATATATATTTATATATATATTATATATATATATATTATTATATTTTTTGTTTCTAGTTAATTGTGTATGTGCTTCTTAAAGTTGTTAAAGTTGAGAAGTAATAATTATTGGACAATGTCTAAATTATTTAATTAGTTGTTGGTTCGTGTACGAGTTGTTGGTTTGATGTAACGAAGTTGTTGTAGGTTTTGGTTCGTGTTCGGGAGCATTTGGTCACGCGATTTTTAGTAATACTAGCTTCTTGTGTATCAGTTGTTTATCATAGTTATATATATATATTATATTATATATATATATATTATTCTATATAGATATATATATATATATATTTTATTTTTGGCACATGTAGAGGACCAAAAAATAAGAGAAATCATGAAATGCATCTAAAATACGTATATGCATCTAATTAAAAGCTAGAAAACACATTATGATGCATTATAATGCATCTAAGATTATAGAGATACATCTAATTTAAGTCGATGCATCTCGGATATGCGGTTATAGTTACTTCGTATCCTTCTTATTTTAAGGAAACTTCTCATTTGATCTTATATATATATATATATATATATATATATACACACACAGTAACAAGTTAACAACGATATATCGATCAGCTTAAACTTGTACGGACGCACGATTGTACCATTCAACTTATTTTGACACTTTATATCAGTTCATTCATGCATCTAGCTAGTAAAAGCGAATGGTTAAGCTTGGAATTATTTTTTTGAAATAATATTGAAGCTAAGTGAAGTCAACTGATCCAATATGTGTGTCTATATAGCACCTTAACGATTGGTAAACATCGAATTAGTCAATGTTCATGCAAATTGTAATTGCTTATATGTATTTTTTTCATTTTCATATATAAGTATTCATTCATGCATGTCATGACTATATACAATTTGTATTTACTTATTCATCATTCATTTCAAAAGTTAACTTTTCCATGGTGTTCCTCATTATCATCAGAATCGTATTATCCACCATAACCAATCTTATTTCTTATTTGTTATTAAAAATCATAACTTATCTTTTGGTATACTTATTAAAAGTCCCAAGAGAAACATTGGTGTGTGCAATGCTGCAAATCACTTGTTTAATTAAATGTGGCATCGAAAACCTTTTGGTGTTCTTTTTAAAGATTATATTTGACGCAGCATGTAAGATTATTGGATTTTTCTTTAAT
>BQNB010105395.1:0-23613 GCA_026074375.1 Tanacetum coccineum
GGCTGTAAGATACATTAAGGATCCAATCATGCCACGGTAAAGTGTAGCATCAACTTGTTTCCCTTGTAGATCTTCATCCAATTTCTTGTTTTCAATCATAGGTGTGTCTACAAAATCAGTAGAATGCAAACCGTATTTTTTAACAATTTCAGAAGCATATCTAGATTGGTTTACAAAGATGCCTTTGGGACTTTGAGAAATTTGTAATCCTAAAAAGAATGACATTTGCCCCATCATCGACATCTTGAACTTATTGGTCATCTGATTGGCAAACTCATCACACATGGCAGTATTAGTAGATGCAAATATTATATCGTCAACATAAATTTATACTAGTAATATGTCATTTCTAGCATGCCATGTGAAGAGTGTTGGATCAACTGCACCTTTGGAGAATTGTTGAGAAATAAGGAAGCTTGACAGCATATCATACCGTGCACGTGGTGCTTGTTTTAGACCGTAAAGAGCCTTTTTGAGCTTGTACACATGCGATGGGTTGTCCTGATCCACAAATCCTTTTGGTTGAGAAACGTAGACCTCTTCTTTGAGCTCGCCATTCAAGAAAGCTGTTTTGATGTCCATTTGGTAGATTGTCATATTCTTATGAGCGGAATTTGCTACGAAGATATGAATGGCCTCTATTCTAGCAACCAGTGCAAATGATTCCTCGAAATCGATTCCTTCTTCTTGTTTAAATCCTTGAGCAACGAGTCTAGCCTTATTCTTTAGTACCCCGCTAAATTCATTTGTCTTGACCTTATAAATCCATTTTAGCTTGATCAAGAATACTTTATCTGGATACGTCACCAATTCCCAAACTTCAAGTCTTTCAAATTCATGAATTTCTTCTTGCATTGCATCGATCCATGATGGTTCGGTCATTGCTTGTTTGAAGTTCTTTGGTTCTATTGAAATTAGGAAGTCATCAAAATAACACCACATGGCATCAGTTTCAAGTTGCTTCCTTGTAGATACAGAGCGAGAAGGATCATCGATCACGTTTGCTATAGGATGAACCTTAGTCCATCTACCAAGGTGTTCCAATGGAGTGTGGAGTTGTCTCACATTAGATGACGATCCTTGAGAAGTTGAGTCTTCATGAGGAGATTTATTAAGTGGATCATCATGAAATGTTAGTGTTTTTGGTGATTCTTCAAAACATTGAGAAATGATTAGAGAATGTTCATGTTCTTTTGATGAGAGAATACTTGTTGATGGAGCATCCTGGTCAATGGAAGTTGACATAGGAGAATCAACTAATACTTCAGCTCTTGGAGCAACAGCTTCTTTAACTGGAGAAATAGCAATTGTTGGAGGGTTAAAGTATTCATCGAACATTGGCTGAAACAACCGATCCCAATCATCTCTTATTGGTGGTAAGCAAGGTTGTTGAGAAACAGGATTTGAACTGAGTCTTGTACTGGATGTAGTAGGAGTCAAACCTTGAAGCCTGGGTCCTAAACTGAATTGTTCAGAAGCCATTACTGTTAGCTCATCGAACGTTACATGAATTGTTTTAGTAATTATCCGGGTCCTTCTGTAGTAGATTCTGAACGCTTTCTTTGTAGGCGCGTAACCAACGAAAATCCTAATTTATGCTTTTGCATCAAATTTACCTAGATCCTCATGGTCATTAGTAGGATAACAAAGTGAACCAAAGACATGAAAGAATGAAATCGGGTATTTCTTTCGTGCATAAAGTCGTAGAGTTTTGAGGTATATCGGCGGGCGTATCAAGAGAATCGGTTTTGGTGTTAACAAGCAGGATTGATAGATTTGGCGGCCTATAAAAATAATGGAGCTTTAGAAAATATTAACATTGTACGAGCAGCTTCTACAAGAGTTTGGTTTCACCTTTCAACAACGCCGTTCTGCTGAGGAGTGCGAGCAACAGATGTTTGATGCGAGATGCCAACATTTTTATAAAATTCATAAAGTGTCTGATTGACAAATTCGGTTCCATTATCTGTTCGAACATTACGGACAGTGGCATTCAAACGAACTTGAATATTTTTGATGCATTTGATGATGGCCTCAGGAGCTTTATCTTTTGTCCTCAAAAATCTAACCCAAGTAAATCTTAAGTAATCATCGACAATCACTAAGATATACATTTTCCTGTTAATACTCGCCATATGCATTGGGCCACACAAATCCATATGTAAAAGATATAGTTTCTCCTGGTTAGTGTCTTCAGCTTTGGGTTGATGAGAGGATTTCTTGCTTTTTCCTAATGCACATGCTGAACACAGATGATCTTTCTGAAATTTAAACCTTGGAATGCCTCGTGCAAGACCGTCTTTAGCTAGCTTGTTAAGAGTACCGAAGTTGAGATGTGATAACCGACGGTGCCATAACCAGCTCTTAATCTTTGATGCTTTGGATAGAAGATAGACCGCAAATGTTTTAAGCATGTCATCAAGAGAAATTGTGTACAAATTTGTGTCTCGGGATCCAGAAAGTAGATCAACACCTTTTAAATTATGAATAAAGCAAGTGTTTTTCTGAAATGCAACTTCAAGATCCGTGTCGCAAAATTGACCAACCAAAAACAAGTTATGTCCAAGCCCCTCGACATAGTATACTCTTGAAATAGTAACATTTCCCAGCTAATAGTCACCATACCTCATAATCCTTGCAATATTGTCATTCCCGAATCTAACTGTACCCAAAAATTTACTAACAAAGTTCATAAGCTGAGAGCGGTTCCCTGTCATATGTTTCGAACATCTAGAGTCCAAATACCAGAGAACAATCTGGACAACCTGTCATGACAAGAGAAGAAGATGATGGAATATATGTAGCATTGGATCCCCAAGTACGATTGGGTTCCGAGTGGTTAGCATTCTTAGATTCTACAATCTTAGCTTTTTTACTCGAACCTACATTTTTAACATTTTTGGGTTTCCTGCTATAGACTTTAAGCTTTGGTTTTTGGTTTTTGGTTTTTGTGTTCCAACAAAAGCCCAACCATAAACCCATTAAATATGTTTGCACCGTTAGTCCCTGTGGGTTTTCACCGTTAGTCCTTAAGGGTTTACACAGTTAGTCCTTAAGGACTTACACTGTCAGTCCCTGACTTTTATAACAAAATCCCCTACAATCCTTACCCCTTTCACCATTAGTCCTAATTCCCTAACCCCGTTACCTTTTACCCCTAACAACTGTTAACTCAATCAAAACCATTTACCCGCCAAAAACACTATTCATCTGTCACTCTCACCTCGACCCCTGCTCCAACAAACAAAACCCCATCACTATCCTCAACCCCACTCCATAAGGTGCCAATTCCACCTTGGCAATCCCCTGATTTCTCATTGGCTATTAGGGCAAGTTCTCAAGATTAAGGGCTCAGATTATACTCATTGGATCCAAAGCAAAATGGATGGCTAAGATGATGGTTTTGATCTCACTCACACAAGAAACACACCTCTCACACCTCTCACAGAAGTAGCACAGTTTGAAGACCCAAGACCTTCATAATTCTATATAAATAGGACCCTTGTGGCACGATCTACTTTCCTTGTATTGAGCTTAAATTTATTGCTTATTTCTAGCTTATTGTACTTTTTAAAACCTTGTACACTTTTTAAGTTTTAATGAAAGTGAAGTTTTTTTTAAAAGCGCTGTCTTAATTTTTATGTTACATTGTGTTTGAAAAATACTTGATAAGCTCTTATAAGCTCTCATAACTCACAAGCTGTCTCTTAAAACAGTTTAGCTTATTCTTAGCTTAACTGTTTAAGAGTTTCTTATTTCACTCTAAAAATCACCCCCTAAAAATATACCTCAGCTAATTTGGAGATGTATAGCCAGATTGGGATGGGCTTATAGGTTATACTAGCTTGTTTTCAAACAAGCTAGAGCTTGTTGATAAGCTTTTAAGAGCATTTATGCCCTTATTTTGAGCAAAGGGCCTTGTAAGTTTTTACTTTTCATTTTTAGCTTATTTACTGTTATCTACTGTTTATTTATTACTTATTTTCTGCTTAATGCTTCTTATTATTGATGTCCAATGCTTATTTATGCTTGCTTGTAGTTTAGATCTTCTTTGTTTATGTTTTTAAACAAAACTGTGTAATTTAGCTTAAAAATGCTTAATCTGTTTGCTTATTAATAAGTGCTTATCAATTGCTGGATTTTGATTATTAAGCCCTTAAGTTGAGTTGTTTATCCTCTGTTTTTTAAAAAAACGTTAGCTTAAATCAGTGAAAATCAAGTTTAAAATAGATTTGAAATATTCAAAGAAGTGTTTGGGTTAAGAGGTAAAATGGGTCTCCAAAAGGGTATAAAAGTGCCTTTTTGGGTCATCAATCCAACTTTGTCAAGATCTTTTAAGTTGTTTTAATCAGGTCCAAAGGTTTTTAAAGTTTAAAATTAAGTTTGAAGGTTTTGTCTATTATCTCTTAAAATCTGTGGTTTTGAAATTTTGTCTAAAACGGTTTTGTATTTGATTTTTTGCTATAAAAAAATTATGTTTTTTGAGGCTTACTATTTAGTTTCAAAATGCGGTAAGAAATAAGGTTGGTTAAGTGTTATTGTCAAATTGTGGATTTGGAATTAAAACTATCAAAGTGTTTGCAAAAGTTTTTAAAGTTAAACAGTCTTTTTTAATCTCAAATTAGATAAGTTAATGTTAGTTTTAGGATTTGAAATTGATAGCACAAGTAGTTTGTAGTATAAGCTCAATCTGTTTGAGCTTATTTTGAACTTTAGACTTCATTTGCTAGCTTATTTTTAGGTCTGCAATTAGCTATTTGTCATTTAGAATCCAAACACTTAGTTAAAAACAACTTTTTCTTTTTGTTTTTTCTAGCTTATTCTTTAATCTTATTTGCTATATTCTTTGTCCTAAGTGCTTATTAAGTCTTAAACTTTAATCTTTTTCACTATTAGCTTATTTCTTATGCTTATTGTCTCTTTTATCTTAGCCTAAAAAGTTATAAGTGGTTAACCCTTTTTAAAATGATTTTTTAGTGTCTTCTGTCTTTAAGCTTTACAGTGCCTTTTAGGCTTAATTTATTGCATTATTTCTTAGTCCTAGTGCTTATAGGTGTAGTAGTAGTTTTATTTTAAGCTTATTTGTTGTGGTATTTGCTTCTTGTGTTTAAAAAGCCAAATAGTTTAGCAATTGTCACTTAGTCTTAAAAAAAGCTAAACTGTCATTTTCAATCTGCTTATTCCTAGCTTATTCTTAAGTTTTGTAAAAAATTCTTTTTTTAAAGTTGCTTATTTAGTCTTATATTTAGCTGTTTTAAAAAAGAAAAACAAAAAAAATTACAAAAAGGGAAGCCACAAGGGTCGAATCTGTGACCTCCGCCTTCTCACTGCCAACACTTTAACACCACACTCCACTGCTAACATGCCCTTGGGTCTTTTTCGTTAAACCTTCTCCCTATTTTTCCTTTATCACCTTTTTAGCCCTTTAAGCCAACAGTCCTATTTTGCTTATTTCCAGCTTATTCCAATAAGCTGTGAGACCCAATTTATTTTTCCTAGGATCAGATTAGTTAGAAGTACTTTTTTTGAATTTTTCAGATTTTTCCAAATTAGTTTAATAATTTTAATATTTTATTTAGATTAAAATTGTTTTTAATTCATAAAAAATTAATTAAAAGTCAAAAAAATATAATTCTTTTTTCTAAAATTATTTTTAATCATTTAGGACTTTTAAAAATTAAATTTGCATTTTTAGGGTTTAAATTTATAATTTAGGTTTTTAAGGCTCGGGTTTAGGATCCCGTTATCGTTTTCGTGTTTTAACCTTAATTGCTTTCGTTTTTAGCTTGCTTTATATATGTTTGCATGTTATTTGTAGAATTAAGAATCCACAATCAAAAATCTTGATTATTCAAACACGCGATCACGAACTTAACCTCGATTTTCAATTCACGCCTCGTCGGGATACGACTCGGGAAGGTTTTGGATTTTACTTTGGATAAAAGTAATCTTCCTTCTTAAAAACCTTTCGGAATACTTACTCCTCTTATTATTTGATTATTTCAGTTATATACTATATATGTATTAAGTAAAATTACTATATATATATATGTATAGTTAATTTGTAATCAATTTTTTGGCGCCGTTGCCGGGGAGGCTGTGAAACGATTATTGTGTTTACGTTTGAAGATTAGTGTTTGAAGACCCTTCCCCGTGAAGTTATCGCTTTCATTTGTGAATATTTTCAAGTAATCAAAAATACCAAAAAAATTAAAAAACAACAAAATCAACCGTTGTGTCACTTGTGAATACGGCTTACCTTTATATTACAAACTATAAGAGAGGTATAAGGAGGGTTGATCCGACGAACTTCGACCCGAAAGGAGAAGGTTTTTAATAGCTTCGCGCTTTCCCGCTCCTCTGCTTCTTTGTGCGTTTTCTAGAGAGCTACCGTACACTTGTTTGATTATCGGTTACAAAAATATTTTTCTTTTTTTATTTTCTCTTATTTTGTTCTTAGTGTATGCAAACTCGCTCTTCTTCAAAATTCGTTGGTGAACCTTCTACGAATCCTACTTCTACGAATCCGAAACGTCGTAATCGTAGACGTTCTAAACAAAGAGTCGAACCGTTTTCTCTTGTAGAGACTCTCGTAGTTACAATGGCAGATCAATACATTACTTTGGCAGGGAATTAATCACGTGCACCACCGAGGGTTATGAGGAGGGCAATCGTAGTACCACCCTTCCCGCTGAGCATTTTCGAGCTCAAGCATAGTCTAATCAATATTGTATAACTTCAATAAAAACAATTCTTTCGGTTTTTGAGAGAAAGAAAGATCCTCATGCTCATATTCGATATTTTCTAACAAGAATTATTTTACGTTTTAAGTACAAAGTTGTGCCCGAAGACATCGATTAAGCTTATGACTTTTTTTCATTTTCTATCACGAATGGTTAAGCCCGGATTTGGCTCGACAAAGAACCTTCTTGTTCTATTCTCACTTGGGACGATCTTGTGTCCAAGTTTATTAACCATTTCTTTCCTCCCTCAAAAACAACAAATCTCCGGAATGAAATTTCAAATTTTCAACAACGTTTTGATGAAACATTTTATGAGGCATGGGACCGATTCAAGGATCTCCTTCGAGCATGCCCACATCACGGTTTTACCGAATTGCATCAACTCGATACCTTCTAGAAATGGTTTAAACCCTTCGATCAAGTTTCTTTGAATTCTGCGTCGGTGGCAATCTTTTAGGGCTGAAGTGTTTTAGTGCACAAGATGTGTTAAAAATTATTGAAAACAAATCAAAAGTTCGTAATTCAAGAAACAAACCCATTGTTTCTCAAGTGAAAGCAAGTAATGTTGATTCTTCAGAGATAGCCAGTGCCGTGACTAGTGCCATGACCGCGATGTTTAAACAACATCAAGTAACCCCAGCTCCAGCTTCCGTAAAAGCTGTTGAGGAATCTTGTGTTACTTGTGGCGGTGCTCATTCTTACCGATAGTGTCCTGCCACCGATGGCAACACTTTTTCGGGCTATCAAGACAATATTCAAGGATATGTTTCAGCAGCCGCAGTGAACTACAATCAGGGAAATACCGGTTATCGTCCCCAGAGTGTAGCTAATCAGTTTTGACCACCCGGTTTTGCTCAACCGAATGTGCAAAATCAAGGGTTTAACCAGAATCGAGGAAATAACTTCAATCAAGGAAATACGTCTTATCAAGCTCCGATTCAAACTCAAGTTACTACTTCGAGTGACTTGGAGAAATTTAAGAAAACGAATGAGGCTAGTATGCAAGCCATGAGAAATCATATCAGTAATTTAAAATCAGAATTAAGAAATGAAATGCAGTCTACAATGCAAAATCAAAATAATACATTCAAGAATGCAATGAGGAATGAAGCAAGCTACAATGTAAATCAAAACCATATGAGCTTAAGAATATTGATGGCTAGTTTTTACCAAA
This sequence comes from Tanacetum coccineum, assembly GCA_026074375.1. Lineage (NCBI taxonomy): Eukaryota > Viridiplantae > Streptophyta > Magnoliopsida > Asterales > Asteraceae > Tanacetum > Tanacetum coccineum. The sequence goes on from BQNB010105395.1 coordinate 7,918, forward strand.
TGAAGACAGCTTCTCTTCTCGGGTAACGGGTTCACTTTCGTTCTTGCAACACCGTTGCTAACCCGAGAGGTGACTTAAAAGCAATCACCACCCGAAGTGGTATTTCTTATGATGGACCTCCATTTACACCTCTTCCCAAGGTGGTGGAACGGGAACCCGAGGTGATAAAGGATACGGTGTAACCGAGTACCAAAAACATCCAACCTCCGGTAGTCCAACTTCAAGCTCCAATTGATGAGCCCGTTGTTGCTCCTAAGCCTAAACCATCTATACCTTATCCTTCGAGAGCTAACAAATAGAAGCTCCGTGAAAAAGATGATAATCTAGCTTTGAAATTTGTTGAAATCTTTAGGGAATTACACTTTGAGCTCAGTTTCACGGATGCTCTTCTACATATGCCGAAATTTGCTTCAATGTTCAAAAGCCTCCTTAATAACAAAGAAAAATTGTTTGACTTAGCCAAAACATCGGTGAATGAGAATTGTTTGGCGGTTATCCTAAAAAAGTTGCCCGAAAAACTTGGAGACCCCGACAAGTTTCTTATTCCATGTGATTTTCCGGAGTTAGTTGAATGCTTAGCCTTGGCCGATCTTGGTGCAAGCATCAACTTGATGCCTCTTTCCATATGGAAGAAGCTCTCACTCCCCGAACTTACTCATACTCAAATGATTCTTGAACTTACAGACCGATCGACTACTAGTCCATCCGGTATTGCCGAAGATGTCTTTGTAAAAGTAGGAAAGTTCCATTTTCCGGCCGACTTCGTAGTCGTTGATTATGTTGTCGATCCTCGGGTTCCCTTAATTCTCGGGAGACCCTTTTTGAGGACGGCACGTGCTTTGATTGATGTTTATGGTGAAGAATTAACTCTCCGAGTTGATGATGAAGCCATAACCTTTAAAGTTGGTCAAACTTCGAGATACTCCTACAATGATGCTGTGTCGATTAATCGAATCGATGTCATCGACGTCATCGACGTAGCTTGTGAGGGAGTGATATGTCGCAAGAAGTGCTCGGATTCTCAGATCAGTTTTCGAGTGGCAATCCATACTAGTCTTTAGATCCTATCCTTTCTACTTCTTCCCCCTCTCTCACTCCTTTTGAGGAAGGTGACTTCATTTTGGAATAAATCGAAGCTTGTCTTACAAATGATTCATTCCACGGGCATTGATGTATGACGCCTTTGATCGGAGGGAGACAATTCTCTACTCGAGATGTTAAGTTATTAAACGATGATCCATCATCTCCTCTCCCTCCGAAAGAACTTCATGTTGAGGAACTTAAAATCGTAAAATCTTCTATTGATGATCTCTAGAGCTTGAGCTTAAGGATTTACCTTCTCATCTTGAGTACGAATTTTTGGAGGGTACTGATAAACTACCCGTCATAATTGCTAAAAACTTGAAAGAAGATTAGACACGCTGGAATGTCTGAACTTCTATAGGTCTTTTTTAAAGTCACTCAAGCGTGCATCGCTTGGAAAATCTCTGATATATAAGGGCATTGACCCTCAATTTTGTACTTTAATATATTAATGGGAGGATTCTCTACCGAAAATTCAACATCAAAGACGGGTAAACCAAAAAATTCATGAGGTTAGTCAAAAAGGAAGTTAATCAAAACTCCTTGATGCCGAATATTTATCATTATCTTCGATAGCCCGTAGGTGAGCCTCGTTCATTGTGTGCCTAAAAAGGGCGGTATAACCGTAATTGAAAATGATGATAATGAGTTGATACCTACTCGATTAGTTGCGGGATGGCGTGCATGCATTGACTACCAAAAGTTAAATGATGCCACTCATAAAGATCATTTCCTATTGCCATTTATGGGCCAAATGCTTGAGACTCGCGGGAAACGAATACTATTGTTTTCTAGATGGTTTCTCGGGATACTTTTAAATTCCTATTGACCCGCAAGACCAAGATAAGACCACCTTCACTTGCCCTTATGGGACGTTTGCCTACCGACGTATGCCTTTCGGCTTATGTAATGCTCTGGGCACGTTCCAAAGGTGCATGATGGCCATTTTCCACGATATGATCGAGGAAACAATGGAGGCCTTTATGGATGATTTCTCGGTCTTCAGGGATTCTTTCTTTACTTGCCTCTCCCATTTAGACAAAATGCTCAATGCAAAGACACTAATTTAGTTCTAAATTGGGAGAATAAGGGAGAATTGCCTATTTTATGGTATAAAAGAAGGCATTGTTCTAGGGCATAAGATTTCAAGTCCGGGATTGAGGTCGCAAGCTAAAGTTGATGTTTTAGCTAACTCCCTCATCTGACTTCCATTAAAGTCAATTCGAAGTTATTTATGGTCACGCCGTGTTCTATCGTCGACTTTTTTCTAGAGTTTTTAAAATTGCCCATCCCCCACCTTCGATCCGATGACCCATCTTGATGAAAAAAGATACCCCGTTCATTTCTCGAAAGAATGTATTGGATTATTTATTATACTTAAGAAAAAGTTTAACCGAAGCTCGATTTAGTTGCCCCCGTTTGGGACCTACATTTGAAATTATGTGTGATGCCTAGTGATTACACTTGGTCGGAATAGCATACGCAAGTTACTTGGGGCAATGTTAAGACCAAACATTTTCAGCCTATTACATTATGCTATATAAAAGACCATGATGGAATGCTCATGCACATTACACTATACGAAAGAAAGAATTATTAAGCCGTGGTATATGCTTTTGAGAAATTTTGTGGCTTATTTAGTCTTTTATCTCTTGTCAAAGACCCATAGTTTTATACGGACCATATCTCTTAATTAACTATCTTCTTGCCAAGCATGAGGCTAAGACAAGATTGCTCCGGTTGGATTTCCTACTCCAAGAGTTTTGATTCTTTGTCATATTCGTGATTTAAAAAAAAAAGGAGCGGAGAATCTCCGCGGACGCCCCGACCCACTTTTCAAGACTTGAAAACTACCACCAAGATGTTCTTGAGAACAAGGAAATTACCAAAACATTTCCTCTCGAGACTCTTGGTATGGTTACCTTTCGTGGTGATTCGAGTACCCCATGGTTTGCCGACATTGCAATACCAATGCGGGGGTATTTTATTGTAAAGGGTTGTGTTGTGATCCAAACAAAGAATAAAATATTTAAAGTTGTTATCTTATTTCTGGGACGACCCCTACTTGTTTAGAAGTGGTTAAGGGGGTTTGTCCAAAGTGGATTAGACGATGTGGTTTTACGGGCCAAAATAAAGCCGTTTGATATCATCACGGTGCTGAAATGGACACCATAAACCCACGGGGGACATCATTGTGCACTACACCGCTTAAAAGGAAAGGTCTTGATTCTGAATTTATGTGGGAAATCGACTATTTTACTGAGATGCCCATGGACTTGGTCACAAGGTGTGGGTGGGACACTTTCTCACATAAAGGGAAAAAAATTCTCACAAAAAATATGAATGCCCCAAATGCAATTCAAGTATGCGAGATCTTTGACGTTTGTTGGGGGTGTGGGGGCATCTGATTTCATGGGCCAGGGCACATTGTCCGTCTTCTCGAGGGAAACAAGTACATTCTCTTGGCCCCGTTGACTACTTGCTCTAAATGGGTTTTGAAGCAAATTACACTAAACCACTAACGATGTCTGCACACGAGTTGTCATCAATATGTTTTATAAAATATCTCTATTCGCCGATTTTGAACTCCTCGTGCGTTATCATTTAGTGATCGCGGGGGGAGGGTACTCACTTGTGCAATGAACAATTTGCCAAAGGTCATGCATTAAGTATGATGTTACTCTGTTGTGTTATCCCTCATCGTCCCGAGTCGACGCGCTATTCATCCACAAAAACCTGAACTTGTCGAAACCCCTACAATACCATTCCCCAATTCACACCTCTCACTAACCAACAAACACAAATAACCCCCTTTCCATTCAACTACATCCCTTCACCCTACTATTATTCACTATTATCAACACTCCACATCCATTCCCCCCCAAACTATACTCACTGTGTGTCCCCGTCGAGAGTAGCAGCAGTCGCTGTAGAGTTCTTGTCTGCTAACTTGAGTTTGTTTCCAGAATGTGTCGCTTGTTGTCACCCGTGATAACCTGAACTGTTCACTCCAACCATCTTCTCCATGGAGATCCTCCTCCGGCACCCCCCCACCACCTCACACACTAACTCTCCCCGCCCAGCGATATATCCACGCACGCCCCTCCCCCCCCCGCCCCCCCTGGTTACATGGTCCCCCCCACAGATAAGTTATCCGACAGCTCCTGACTTTGCCTAGGGCACCTTCTCGTACAGCTTTCATAAAACATCCCTATGGGTGCTGCACTCCATATAAGCTAGTGTACGGAAAGGCTTGTCATCTTCATATCGAAACTGAACACAAAGGCCTATTGAGGCCTTGTGGTAAACCATTGTACTTTTGACCTTGAGGGCAGCTGACGTGGATCACCAAAAAAGTTCACAACGAATGAATTAAGACGAACTTCCGAGGATCAAGCCTACGAAGGAACTCTTTAAGTAACAAAGAGGGAAAACGAAAAAAGATTTCATGACTCCAAGATTAAGAAAACCGCAGTTTCAACGTTGGTATGATCGAGTTTCTCTTTAATCTTGATTAACAGATCTTCTCGGGCAAACTCAAAAACCCGTTGGACCGGAAGCGTTCACTGTTGCTTGCTCAAGTTTTCTTCTTTGGTACCGTGACGTTATCTTAAACTGACGGGCCAAACTTTAAGGTGAATGGTCATAGACTCAAGCACTATTTTGGAGGGGACATACCACCCATGGTTGTCCCGGATCTCTAAACTTTTCCCATGGACAACTAAATTCTAGGACGAGTCAAGCTTAGTGACTCATTAATAAAAAAGCGCTTCGTGGGTGGCAACCCATGCTTATCCTAATATAACAATAGTAGTAATGAATAAGTGTGACGTGAGGTGGTTCGCCTCTTCCTTTCTCGTGTTTCGTATTTTGTGTTGTATGCCCAGGATTGCACCAGATTATGAAGACTTTCGTGCTCGTGGTTTTGTCCTTCGTTTACTCGAGCTTCAATCCCTAGCATGATTATGGGAATCCAATATCCTAAATCTTATCGACTAACGTTTATCTTTGAGCATACTTAATAAACGGCTTTAGATTTACGTAAAGACCCTTCTTAAAGCATTGAGGACAATGTTCAGTTCTAGTATGGGGGGATTTATCGATTTAATTATGCCCGCAGTCATTGTTTTCATGTATCGTTGTTTTCACGTAATCCCGTTTTTACCACCAAAATACCAAAAAAATGGAAAAAAATTAAAAATTTTCAAAAATAAAATAAGTGTTTTATCATAATGTTGACTTTCCTGCTGAGTAGAATAAGAATAAATTTTGACTCGATCTAGCGTGTTGAGCTCTTAGCTTTGTCCCTTAACCTTTATAAACTTGTCTAAGCAAGCATTCGCGGATCTTTTTATTAAAGATTTTAAATTTTCGAAGAACAAGAAATGATAGAGTTAATTATGAGTTAGATGCTAAACAAGGATTAATTGGAAATCTTAAGAGCTCATAAGTGTAATTTGTGGCTTTTCCTCCCCGAAGCTTCTAACCGGACTAATAATACGTGCTCTTTTTGAAAATTAAACTTAAATCAACGTTTTTTTTGTAGTCGATAACATTAATTTATTTTGTCTTAGTTCAAATTTATACTTAAATTTTCTAAAAAGAATTTTTCTCTATATCGTGGTAATATAAAGTGTTAAAAAAATGAGGTAATAATAATAATAACAAAAACCGTGGGCTGATAAAAGTTTACTGCCTCTTGCCGGCTCACAACCGATGTGGCAGTCTTCAAAAGAAGGCCCATAGTAAGAATAATAATTCGAGACTGATAACAGTTTGCTGCATCTTGCCGGCTCACAACCGATGTTGCAGCCTTCAAAAAGTTCGAGGATTTCCTTCGTTTAAAGGATGTATTAAGTGTAATATATGTGATTTAATAAATATAGGAAAAATCTCTTTTTCTTAAATTTAAATATGCTTTTGAACTAAGACTATTTTGTTTTAAGTTGTGGTTTTTCTCAATAAATTGTTTATTTAACGGGAAAAAGGAAGCCTCAAAGTGATTGATTTTTTGAATAACCCGAAGGTCCGTGAGTTCGATACTATTTCTCTGTGGGGGTCAAAAAGCCTGGTCACCTAATGCCGGACGGTGCTCAGTAGGATGTGCCGAGGAAGAAGTCGCTACATGGACATGATTCGCCTTCAAAATCATAATCTTGGGTGGAACATGGAAGCTAGAAATATATTCAATTTTCTTAAAGAGGTTGATCCATTGGTTAATTCGAATATGCACATTCACCTAAGCTATAACAATTGTCGGAGTTGAAAGTTACAAATTGCAAAGTATGAGCAGTGTTAGCATTCTTAACTTAATATTTAACGTGATTTTGATTTGTTTTTTTTTTTAAGTTCGTTTGGGGGACAAAAGTGAACAATCGGGGATGATGAATTTATCCTTTTTAGGACATTTTAGGATTGAAGTGCTTCTTGTTCTATGACCCTAAAAGTTTATGAAATAACGAAATTTCGAACTTTCTAGTTTGTTTCTAAAAATGAAAAGTATAAAAAATGTAAGGAAAAAAGAAAAATACAAAATATGTGTGGTACTTAGTTTGATAAATTTTAAAAATGGTCAAGACGAGGCTTTTCAAAACTAATGATTCTTTAATTACCTTTGATGAACACTTAGCTACTTTTTGAGGTAATTAGTCAAGGGGGATTGAGATTCTTGGTTTTCTAAAGTGTTTACTTATTGTTCATTGTTAGGACACGGCAATAGTTTAGTATGGGGGATTTTGGTATGTGCTTAATTACACATACCTTTTACCTATAAAAACGAGCTTAAATGACCAAAAAATGGACATAAAATGCCAAATATATGTTTGTTTTGCTTTGTATACTATGCAGGTATCGAATATTCACTAAAGGATAAAAACGAAGCAAAACTAACAAAACCGAGCATTCCCCTGAGCACACGGGAATGGAGAATGAGCATGGAAAAATCGATTCCAAAGACGTTATGCATCTTAAATGAGCCAACCCGCCCCATTAATGGGTCGGGCAGCCCATTATAGCCTTTATCTATAAACCTGTTATAAGTTAAAAAAGCCAAAGTCTATTTCATAAATAAACAAGCCCAACAAAAGCCCAACCTCATAAAAACCATTAAAATTGTTTGCACCGTTAGTCACGACGGGTTTTCTTGTTTGTCCTTAGGGTTTACACAGTTAGTCCTTAAGGACTTACACTGCCAGTCCCTGACTTTTACAACAAAAGCCCCTACAATCCTTACCCCTTTTCACCATTAGTCCCTAATTCCCTAACCCATTACCTTTTACCCCTAACAACCGTGAACTCAATCAAAACCATTTACCCGCCGAAAACACTATTCATCTGTTACTCTTACCTCGACCCCTGCTCCAACAAACAAAACCCCATCACTATCCTCAACCCTACTCCACAAGGTGCCAATTCCACCTTGGCAATCCCTTGATTTCTCATTGGCTGTTGGGGCAAGTTCTCAAGATTAAGGGCTCAAATTATACTACTTGGAGCCAAAGTAAAATGGATGGCTAAGATGATGGTTTCGAGCTCACTCACACAAGAAACACACCTCTCATACCTCTCACAGAAGTAGCACAGTTTGAAGACCCAAGACCTTCATAATTCTTTATAAATAGGTACCTTGTATGCCCTTGTGGCACGATCTACTTTCCTTGTATTCAGCTTAAATTTATTGCTTATTTCTAGCTTATTGTACTTTTTAAAAGCCTTGTACACTTTTTAAGTTTTAATGAAAGTGAAGTTTTTTTTAAAAGCTCTGTCTTAATTTTTATGTTACATTGTGTTTGAAAAATACTTGATAAGCTCTTATAAGCTCTCATAACTCACAAGCTGTCTCTTAAAACAGTTTAGCTTATTCTTAGCTAAACTGTTTAAGAGTTTACTTATTTCACTCAAAAATCACCCCTAAATATACCTCAGCATATTTTGGATGATAAGCCAGATTGGGATGGGCTTATAGGTTATACTAGCTTGTTTTCAAACAAGCTAGAGCTTGTTGATAAGCTTTTAAGAGCATTTATGCCCTTGTTTTGAGCAAAGGGCCTTGTAAGTTTTTACTTTTCATTTTTAGCTTATTTACTGTTATCTACTGTTTATTTATTACTTATTTTCTGCTTACTTATGCTTATTATTGATGTCCAATGCTTATTTATGCTTGCTTGTAGTTTAGATCTTCTTTGTTTATGTTTTTAAACAAAACTGTGTAATTTAGCTTAAAAATGCTTAATCTGTTTGCTTATTAATAAGTGCTTATCAGTTGCTGGATTTTGCTTATTAAGCCTTAAGTTGGTTAGTTAATCATCTGTTTTTAAAAAAACGTTAGCTTAAATCAGTGAAAATCAAGTTTAAAATAGATTTGAAATATTCAAAGAAGTGTTTGGGTTAAGAGGTAAAATGGGTCAAAAGAGTTATAAAAGTGCTTTGGGTCATCAATCCAACTTTGTCAAGCTCTTTTAAGTTGTTTTAATCAGTGTCCAAAAGTTTTTAAAGTTTAAAATTAAGTTTTAAGGTTTTGTCTATAATCTCTCTAAATTTGTGGTTTTGAAATTTGTCTAAACCAACTTATGTGATAAGTACTTTGAAAACAGCTTATAAGTGTTGGTTTTGTGTTGTTTATAGTGTCTAAATGCAGTAGTAAAAAAGGTTGGTTAAGTGCTATTGTCAATTGTGGTTTTGGAATTAAAACTGTCAAAGTGTTTGCAAAAGTTTTAAAGCTTAAACAGTCATTTTTAATCTCAAATTTAGATAAGTTAATGTTAGTTTTAGGTTTTGAAATTGATAGCACAAGTAGTTTGTAGTATAAGCTCAATTTGTTTGAGCTTATTTTGAACTTTAGCTTGCTAGCTTATTTTTAGGTCTGCAATTAGCTATTTGTCATTTAGAATTCAAACACTTAGTTAAAAACAGCTTTTTCTCTTTGCTTTTTCTAGCTTATTCTTTTATCCTATTTGCTTAATTCTTGCTTTCATTTGCTTATTAAGTCATAATCTTGATCTGTTTTTAGGTTTTAACTTTAGAATTTGCTTTTTAAGCTTTTTAAATAAGCTGTAAATTTGTCTTTGTTTTCAAAAAGCCAAAAACAAAAGTTTAAGTCTGCCATTTTCCTTTACCTTTTTTTTGCTTATTTCCTTTAATGATTAGCTTATTTCTTTGCTTAATTGTGTTATTAGCCTTAGGTTCTTTACCTGTTTTCACTTTTTAACTTATTTCAATGTGCTTATTAGTCTTATTCTTAGCTTAAAAATAGTGGTAAAGTCTTTAGAATCTGTTTTAAAGTCTTCTGTCTTAATGCTTTTAAATCAAATTTTAGCTTATTCTGTTAGCTTATTTTTAGTACTTAGTGCTTATTAGGTTTAGATTTAAGTCTGTGTTAGCTTATTTGCCTTTTCTCTTAGCTTATTATGTCTAAAAAAACCAAACAGTTTAGCTAAAGGGCACTTAGTCTTAAAAAGCCAATGCTGTCACTTTTGTTTGCTTATTTTTAGCTTATTTTTAAGTTTTGTAAAAAATTCTTTTTTTTAAAGTTTGTTATTTAAGCTTAAAGTTTACTATTTTAAAAAGAAATATAAAAAAAAGTTTTACAAAAAGGGAAGCCACAAGGGTCGAACCTGTGACCTCCTCCTTATACTAGCCAACATTTTAACACACCACACACTGCCAACTCGCCCTTGGGTCTTTTTCGTTATAACTTCACACCACTTTTCTTTTATCCCTTTTTAGCCAGTTTAGCTTATAGCCTTTTTTAGCTTATTAATAGCTTATTTCAATAAGCCGTTTGAACCAATTTATTTTTCCTAGGCTTAGAATTGTTAGAAGTACTTTTCATGAATATTTTAGACTTTTCCAAATTCGTTTAGTATTTTTAATTAATTTTTTAGATTAAAACTGTTTTTAATTCATAATAAATTAAATAAAAGTCAAAAAAATATAATTCTTTTTTCTAAAATTATTTTTAATCATTTAGGACTTTTAAAAATTAAATTTGCATTATTAGGGTTAAAATTTGATAAATTAGGTTTTTGAGTCGCGTTTTTAATTCCCGTTAACGTTTTTTTTCGTTTAAGTCTTTAATTGCTTTATTTAGTTGCTTGCCGTTATTTGTTTTTGCATGTTATTTGTAGAAATAGAATCCAAATCAAAATTTGATCATTCAATCACTCGATCACGAACTTAACCTCAATTTTTAATTCACGCCTCGTCGGGATACGACTCGGGAAGGTTTTGAATTTTACTTTGGTTAAAAGTAATCTTCTAGAACCCTCTTGGAACACTTACTCTCTCTTATTAATTGATATTTTGATACTATATATATATATATATATAAAGAAAGAAGCCCTCCATACACTTAGGCAGAAATCGGGTCAATACATCTGCTGTCAGAATCACAATGATGATTGCTGACATTGAAGACTGACATCATGGACCTAGTGATGCAATGCACAACCCTCCCTAGCCACTCAGAATCTCTCAAAAGATTTCTGTTTCATTTCTCACGGAGACTAAACACGTTATCTATTGACTTTCTCACTCCAAGTTAGTTGATATTGAAAAGGTGGCAGTCCGCTCCAGCCTTCGATCACTAAAACCAAAACGCACAATTGAGTCTAGAGCCAAGAGATCATCAATTATTCTCATTTGGATACTATTCCATTTTACTTGTTCTTCACACAATGTGAAAACAAGGATTATCATAAGAGTCCTACGCATTATCCTTAAGGTATTGCCAGAACATCCGAGTAATACCTAAGTATCACAGTGAAGATGGAAATCCTGCTAGAGCCAACATCAAACACGCTCTTGGTGGGTGACTTGTGAGATCCTAAATGGATCAAACTTGTGTCAACTAGAAAGAAATGATGGTGCGATTCTACTAGAATCAAACTTGTTCCAGTATATGAATTGACGGTTAATGTACTTTGCCAAAAGCTTAAAACTCTCGATGTGTTACAAAAACACTTTCACTAAGTAACACGTCGACTGATTTTCAAACCAAAATTTCTCTTTATTGCTAACTGTTTTATTACAGGTTCATATAAAGATAGAGATGGTGTCATCCTGTTCCGGCAGAGACAAGTTCATTACTGCATGCTCATACTTGACCAACACATTCAAAGAGATCATGAAAGCTCAAGCATATGTTTTCTAAGCTTCCGCAACTCTGATATCACACGTCTCTCTTGAAGTGGCCAAGTATTAAAGTTAAAAACTTCAAGAACAACTTATTCAAGTCTTCAAGATCAAGAAAGGTATGAGCATGTCGGTCCGCAAGACACAAGACCACAAGACGGTGAAATATCACAAGATGATGATCAGAGATTATATTTGGCTGATGATCTCAAGAAAGCTCAAGATCACATTTCAAGTACAAACACACCTAACCAGCGAGATTCGAGACAACGCGACAACGCGCCATAATCTACACTCGAGAGTCTGGCTAAACACTGCATCGAGCACACGCACCACAACAGATGTACGCCGCTCATCTCACCACAGCATACTCACGAGGCAAATAGCATCTATATGTAGGGCGCATAGACAGCGTAGCGCACACATACACCAACAGACAGCGCTCTACGAGCTATGATAATAGTAATCGTCAGAATACACTAAGATGGATTCTGATAAGTAACACAACTATCAAGCGTATTAACTCGAGCTCCGGAGCGCTCTCCCAGGAAATAGAAATATGCATCATGACGAGTCATAACCTACTCCGTCTCTCAGTACGTACAGATACAGCTTCTACATTCTGCATGCACATGAGTGGTGCCATCTACTATAACGACGAGTCGGAGACTCGCGCCGAAGCTCGACGAGAGACGACACAAGTAGTTTGGGATTTAATTGGTGGATATCAGTGCTGAGAGGGCAGATATTAGCGTATCATAGCTACATGATACATAGCTGTGTATATCACATATGATTGGACACACAGACTACTCACAAGTCTGCGTAGACAAGGCTTCGAGCGGCATAACGAGCTACAGGTTAGAGAGCATGCTAGGTGTGAGTAATAGATACAGAGTACAATAGGTAGTGATCTTAGTAGCATACTGACGTCACACACACACATACTATGAGACGGCAGGTAGACACACCTGGTGGAACACAGATTTAGAGAGTGTTGGGTGATTTATGGAGTACACTTGTTGGATGAATAGAGTATTTGTTGATAGAGTTTTGTGAGATCAATCTGTGAGGTGTGAGGATTGTCATCTAGAGCGGAGAAACACCTAGACTACTATGCCTGTAGAGTTTCTTGCACATCGGCATGACTATGAGTACACATCAGATATATTACACTTGTCACTAGAAACGTTCTGTTATTAGAGTATTCCACTCTCTACACATCTCATCTCTATCTCGATTGATTTAGGTCTCACTTGTAGTAATGTGATCACGAGTAGTTACCTCACTATTACTGAATTCATTGGGGTATGATACAGATGAGTCTATCGAGACTCGCGAGTGGAGGCACTATCATATCATACAATATCTATATCTAAACAGGGTTGGATAGTCACAGTACTGTACTATATCATACACATAGAGGCTGTCTGAATGTGTGCGAGTTTAATACATCTAGCGCTAGAGAGGTTGATGATGATACACATGATCTGAACGTGTGATGATCTTTACACACATCTTGTCTCAGACTAGATACAGCGTAGATGTATGTAGACTATGGGGAGGGGGAGGATAGGTATTTGAGCAAGTGTCACGAAGAGGTCTTTGCTAGTTAGTGTCATAGAATCTATAGCATGAGATCTCTGACACAATAGTGAACGTGATCATTGTCTCTTCTATGAGGAGGCTCGAGTTGAGTTAGGGTAGCAGTCGACTGAGTCACAATGTGGGAAGAGATGGTTATCTGCGACTGATATAGATATTGTAGTACAGTGTGTATTGAACAGAGTTATATTAGAAGTATTATAGTGTTATTCAATATTCAGACAGACGACAGTGATTTAGTGTGACGGATAGCGAAGTGAACTACTCTTCAGAAGAGTAGTGATTGAGTGGCACACATTTGGAGGGGTGGTAACTTTACACTGAAGGGAGTGTGTACTTCTTGGGGTTGTGATAGGTACGGTTTAGTGTTCTAGATCTACACATGTTGGTAGGATCTGAATGTGTCAGTGTTATCATTATGGGGTTAATTACATAGAGGGTTTGATTGATGAGTATTGTATAGGAGGATTGCATGATGAGATGAAGAATGGTGGTAATACACAGGTCGGATAGTCTGGCGAGTGAGGCACTAATCTTTGTGGTGGGGGATATTTGACACAGGTATTTAATGTCATCTTGTGTTTACTCTTTACACAGAGTTCATTGAGTGGATAAGGTGTGTGATATGAGACTCTATGAGTCGCATGGTCTGGAGTAATTTGAAGGATGGGGGGAGGAGTGTGCGGCGGTGATATTAGGTGTTCTACAAACTGGTATAAGAGTTATGAAACAAGGAGACAGTGAAGATCACGTTGATGGTTTCGAGAAAACCATGTGTATCTGAGTTGGTTAGTGAGGGGGTGTCATATAGTCATGCGTATTGATGCACAGAGTACACAACAAACTGGGATTGATACTTAGGGTGGACACAACAAGATATTAGTGTCAATCGAGTATAGATATCGAGATAGCGTACACGTCAACAGTAGATGATAGTGGTATGAGAATGCCGACGCATCTGTTATACTGAGATTCTAAGAGTTGACAACAGCGTATGTTAGAACGAGAGAGGTTAATAGCATGAATATCGAGAAGTGGTGTGGTAGAGGACGTATTCACGAGACGAGAATTGATGTAGCATTGTCATCTTTATCTTTCAAGTGTGACTGAGTGAGGGATGAAGTTTTATTATATATGACGAAGTTGAGATTGAGGAGAGTGGATTAAGAACATACATAGTGACACACATCTATCATATAGGTGTGGCGTTGTAGAGACAGGTGGTAGTGAACATATATAGATACGTCACATGGTTGGTGGTGATATAGTGAGAGCATGAGGTGGATAATCATACCAAGATATGGTGCACATGGGTTTTGGTACACGTGTAGTCTCTATAGACTGAGTAGTGCATCTGAGATAAGGATTCGTGACATGGTGTGTAGCGCGGTAGACATGAGGTACGTTCTATGATACGATTACATGTGATTCATTGATAGTTTCGTTTACATGTTCGTGTCTAGGTACATTAGGGTTTGAAGAGACGGTATATAGGGTTCATAGGAGAGTTCTGGTCGGTGGCACTCACAGAGTGTTTAGAAATACTTGGAGAGAGTGTGGACTTAGGGTAAGATGTATGGGGTATGGGTTGTAATGGTTAGTGTTTTGTTGGGGGTGGTGTGTGGGGTTAGGGGGGGGGGGGGGGTTAGGTGTTTTTTAAGGAGGGTGTGGGGGTGTAAAGGGAGTTTTGAAGGGGGGGGAATTATATTTATGGGAGTGGTTAGGGTGGTAAGGATGGTTGGAGGGAGTGTGGGGGGGTTTAATAGTTGTTAGTGGGGGGTTTATGGGTGGGTGGTATTTGTTTTATGATGTTTGTGGAGAGAGGTGTTTTTGTGTTTGGGAGGTGGTTTATTTGTGTTGGTTGGGGGGTGATAAAAGTTGGGTGTGGGAAATGGGTTTTGTTGGGTGAGATTGGTTTGGGGTTGGGGGGGTTATGTGGGTGGTGGGGTTGGTTTTTGATTGTGGTTAGTAGTGTTATGAAATTTTTGTGGGGGATAAGTTTGGTGTGAGTGGATGGATATGTGTGTATTTTATGTAGTGTGGTGGTTATTAGAGTTTGTGGGGGGGTTTTTGTGTTAAGATGTGGGATGGATTGTTATGATGGTATTTATTGTGGTGAAATTGGGGTGGAATATTTTGGTTTGATCTTCATAGTTTAAAAATACAACGAGGGTAAAGTAGTGCATGAAATGTCCATGAAAATTTAGTCTTGAATGAATGAAGTCCCAATGTACATCAAATACGTCATAGCAGTTAAGCACCTGAGAAATACATGCTTAAAAATGTCAACATAAAGTTGGTGAGTTCATAGGTTTAAATAAGTATAAAGGTTAGACCGTAAGATTTCAAAGAGTGTAGTAATTGTAACACGTACAATATCACAAAAGTAATTACGTTTGTGCTAAGTTCATGACACCGAAACTAGACAAAGTTATTTATGCAATTTAATGCAATCAAAGTACCCTAGGAAGTGTCGACCCGAGACACCCACAGTCCGACATGTTATACGCTCGTTAGTTTGGTCCTTCGAAACTAGTAAGCGCTACTTACCCGAACGAGGATGTCAATCCCAAATAGATCTATTTATAACACTATCGCTTACACAAAGTAATTAACGGTTCATGGTAATTGGGCATAGTGGGTTACTAATACTTAGGCTAATCCGTAAACATTTAAAAGAGTACTTGCGTCCAAATGTAAAACAAGCAATGTATCTCACCCCGAAATTTGTAAAATAGTGGTAAACAAGTAAAGCGGAGCTATAAACTCACCACAAGTAAAAATTATTGATTTTTTAGAAAATCAACAAATGAAGTCGTCACAACAAGTCCGGCACGCAACCTATTTAATTATGGGTCAATTTAGAATAATGCAAGC
>BQNB010105396.1:0-23612 GCA_026074375.1 Tanacetum coccineum
TCATAAAAAATTAAATAAAAATCAAAAAAATATAATTCTTTTTTTAAAAATTTTCTTTTATCATTTAGGACCTAGGAAAAATAAATTTGCATCCGTAGGGTCTAAATTGTAAAATTTGTTTTTTTAAAGAACAGGATTTAAATCCCGTTCTCGTTTTCGTGTTTTAAGTTTAATTGCCTTTATTTTTCTGTTCCCATAAACTTAGGATTTCCTTTTATGCCTTATTTATGCTTTCCCGTAGTTTTAAGTTTAAATTCTCGTGCCTTTTTATGTTTTTCCCGTAGTTTTAAGTATTCCTTAGTTAAATTTCCATAATTTCTCGTAGAATTTAGAAAACCAAATCAAATCTTTAATCATTCAAGCATTGTTCACAAACCGATTCTCGATTTTCAAATTTGCGGCCTCGTTGGGACATAACGACCCGGGTCCGGTTTTAAACTTTGTGGATAACGAAGCGAGAAACCGATACTTCCGGATATATATATTTTTATTTGTGAATTTAAACTTATTACTTTTTGGATTTTAAAAGTGATTTGTTTATTTTCACCTATATTATATTATATATATAGTATAAATTGCTTACAACTATCAGGCACGGTCGACTCTCACATCTTAATTTCGGAACCATAAACGATCTTACCAGACTTGACTTGGTTAATGGTCTTCCAAAGTTCGAATATAGAAAGGGTCACCTCTGTTCTGCTTGTGAAAGAGTAAAAAGCAAGAAAGTTTCTCATCCACCCAAATTGGTTCCAAGTGATCACTCCAAATTGGAATTACTTCATATGGATTTATGCGGTCCAATAAGGGTAGCTTCGATCAATGGAAATAAGTATATTCGTGTGATAGTGGATGATTATTCACGATATACATGGGTTTACTTTCTTCATTCGAATGACGAAACTCCAGAGATTATAAAGAAATTCATTGCTCAAGCTCAACTGAATTATAAAGCCAAAGTTTGCAAGATTCGTATTGACAATGGTACTGAATTCAAAAATGCAACACTTAAAGCTCATTATGAAAAGTTAGACATCATGCAACAATTCTCAACTGCTCGTACGCCTCAGCAAAATGGAGTGGGTGAAAGACATAATCGTACTCTTGTTGAGGCTGCTAGAACAATGCTTATCTTTTATTGATTACCTAAATTTCTTTGGGCTGAAGCGGTGACTACAACTTGTTTTACTCAAAATCGATCAATCATTCATACACGGCATAACAAAACACCTTATGAGCTATTAAGCGGACGAAAGCCGAATGTTGAGTATTTTCATGTGTTTGGCTCATCGTGTTATCCAAAAAATAACCGAGATGATCTTGGAAAAATGAAACCAAAAGCAGACATTGGGGTTTTTATTGGTTATTCAAAAACATCAAGAGGGTTTCGAATCTATAACCGACGCACCAAAAAGATTATGCAAACCATTCATGTCAAGTTTGACGAGCTTACAACTATGGCTTCTAAACATGATTGTTTAGAACCCGTGCTCCAACGATTCAACAATAATACATCATCAACAGACACAATGAATACCCCATCCAAAGAAGATTTGGAAAATTTGTTCGATCCAATGTTTAAAGAATATCTAGAGAAGAGGTCTTTTGATACACCCATCAATTTCGCTGCATAACCGACTCAATTTCATAACGACTCACCTTCCACATCTTCAATCATTGTTGACGAACATGAGGCTCTTCCCATTGAAAATACATCTGACGAACAAACTTCTCCAATTTCTTTGACAGACGCTGATGAATTCAATCAAGAAGATTATGCTGATTTTAATGGCAACATGGATTTTGTTCCATATAATACTTCAAGTCATGAGGAAATTGAATCCTCTACGGCCGCTCTAGAACCATCAAATGTGCAGAATTTCCACCAAGTACAACCCTCAACTCACATTTGGACAAAATATCATCCTCTAGATCAAGTTATTGGTGACCCATCCAAACCTGTAATGACTCGTCAAAAGCTTCAAACAGATTCTGAGGTATGCATGTATGAATTAACTGTCAGCACTATCGAACCAAAGAATATTAAAGAAGCTATGGCCGATCATAGTTGGATTGAGTTCATGCAAGATGAGTTGAATCAATTTGAGAGATCAAAAGTTTGGGAACTCGTTCCACGACCATACGGAAAGAACATTATTGCTCTCATATGGCTCTGATAAAATAAGTGTGATGCTAAAAATATTGTGGTTCGAAACAAAACTCGTCTTGTAGCAAAAGGATACAGGTAGGAAGAAGGCATTGATTTTGAAGAGTCAATTGCTCCTGTTGCTCGTCTTGAGGCTGTTTGAATGTTTATTGCTTATGCTGCTCATAAGAATATCGCCATCTTTCAAATGAACGTCAAAACGGCTTTTCTTAATGGTCCATTGAAAGAGGAGGTTTATGTCAGCCAACCTAAAGGGTTTATTGATCTAGAATTTCTAGAACATGCCTACAGGTTGAAAAAAAGCTCTATACGGTTTTAAGCAAGCACCTCGTGCATGGTATGACAAATTGTCTTATTTCCTAATTCAACATGGGTTCACTAAAGGTATTGTTGACCCAACTTTATTCACACGACGTCACGGGGAAGACATATTACTTGTTCAAGTATATGTTGACGACATTATTTTAAGATCAACAAATCTAGATTTTTCAAAACGTTTTGCGAATCAACTGCTAGACTATGGATACAAATACAATCGCATTTTGATGTATTGTGATTCCAAGAGTGCCATTGCTATCTCATGCAATCCGGTCCAGCATTCAAAGACAAAGCACATAGACATCCAGTATCATTTTATTAAGGAACATGTTGAGAAGGGTAATTTGGAACTTTACTTGGTCGGAACAGAATACCAACTTGCGTATCTATTTACTAAAGCTCTTCCTAAAGAACGCTTTGAGTATTTGGTTCATCGTATTGGTATGAGATGTATGACTCCAACTCAGTTGGAAAGTCTGACAAACTTATCTTCTTGAAAAGATCATACATCAAAAACATGTAAATAAATTTTCCTAAAACAAAAGAAAAAAATTTAAAAAATATACAAAATTACAAAAACATTTGTCATATTTTTCAAAATTAAAAATCAAATAAAAAAATAAAAAAATAAAAAACAAGAAAGCTCAAAAACATAATTTAAAAATTACATGATCAGATTCATGATTCCAAATTATATATATATATATATATATATATTAAATATATATAATTTTATATATATAAAATAATAAATATTATATATATATATATATATATAACGCTTTGATTGAAAAACGGGTATAATCTTGAGGTGGGAGTAATTGAAATTTTTCATTCATATACATCATTTCAGAAATAAAATAAAAACAACGATCTCTCAAATGAAATGACTTTGAAAAATGCTATATTTTCAAAGGGGAGTTTTTATTTAAAAAGTTTTAACTTAGAACTTTGAAAAACAAAAATCTTCATTTTTCAGACTAAGTGTTTAGCATGAGTTCATTCCAAGGGGGAGTTTTTGATAACATTGGTCAACTTATCATTACTTGAGGGGGAGTTTTTGAAAATTTAAAATAAAATTCGGAAAATAAAAGAGATAACTCAAAAAGGAAAACTACAGGGGCTGAAAGTGGCATTTCTCAAAACTTGATACTCGGTTACTATAAAAGGAGGAAAAATTTTCTTTTTACTTTTTATTTTCATCGAGTCAAATAACCGAGTTTGAGAAGAATATCAAAGCACGTTTTCCGAGCTCATTACAGCGATTACAACTTCTTTTCTTTCTCAAACGTAAGTGGATATGAGTTTTGATTCAGATCTAAGATGTTTTGAATTATCGAGTTTAAACTCGGTAAGATTCACGGATTACCGAATTTAGGAATTATCAAGTTTTTAATAATTGATTAGATCAAGGACGATAAAAATGAATAATTGTGTGGAAATAACTGAAACATAGCTGAGACAAAGTCTAAAAACATTAATTCGATACAGAAATAGAAACTCGGAAAAGATTGGTGTTTATCGAGTTTGATTTGTTGTACAATTTTTGGAGTCTAAGACAACATAAAGGAATCGAGTTTAATTTTTCATAAGTTAAAAGGATTCATCTTTTATCTATATTGTGAAACTCAGTAAATGTCAAAAAGTCAAACTCGGTAGTGTCAAAAAGTCAAATTCGGTAATGTCAAAAAGTCAAAATCATTTGTGAATAAGTGAATTTTATGTGCTCATGATTTCTGCATGCTTATGACGATTAATGCTCGAATGTCTGTGGAACAAAAAGATCAGTCTCTCATGTGTTTTGAAAACATCAAATGATTGTGAAAAAGAAATCTAGTTTTAATGAATTTTAAGCTTTGGGTCAAATATGTCTATTCATAATTGTTTAAGTAGTCTAAGTCATGTTCGGTTTCAACCGTTTTCTGTAATGAACAGAATGAGGAGTGAGTGACTTAGTGACCATTCAGTTATTGAATTAGATGTGTTTGTCTACATTGTTTAGGATTCATGACAAAAAGTGAAAGTGGAATTTTTTTATAACTTGAATCTGAAAATCCAAGTCTTCAATCTTTTAAGTGGTCCTAAGTCATTGTCCGGTTTTGGCGTTTTGGCAATTGAACAGAATGTGAAGTTGTGAGTGGACTTAGTAACCATTCAGTTGTGAATTTGTGATTGAATGATTCTATATAAGAAAAGTTTTTGTCAAAAGATTTCTGAAAAAGTTCTCAACATCTGTTATTGTCAAAATGGTACTCTTTCATAAAAACGGTTTTAATAAGATGTATGGTCTCTCTTTAATTTTTTATAAAAAAATCTTGATTTAGATCAAAAGAAAAATCTTCATCTTTCTTGAAAGAGTATCATGTCACAAAGAATTTCTTGCGAGGATATTTTAAAACAGACAGAGAGAGCTAAATCCATACGCGAAAAAGAAAATCAAAAGTGTATTAAAAAAAGAATTGCCAGAACATACAAAAATGATAAATCAAAAGAAAAATTCGAATAAAGCGTATGACATGTGCTAGAAAAAGCAAGTACAAGCACATGAGAAACAAACTGATCAAAAATATGTTCGAAAATAATTTCCAGAACATATAAAACAGACAGAGTGGAAAAAGACAAAAATGTCAAATGAATTGTTTGTTACCTAACATCTCTATTTCATTCATTCAGTAATCATCATGGCACACCAACAACATGCAGCTGATGTTCATCCAGACGAACTGTGTCCTCCAAACAAAAGATATGATCTTATGGATGCTAACAAGAAGATTGATTTTGAACACGTGCAATGTCCACCTGAAAGAAAGAGCTTTCTCTTACCCTGGATGACTTCAGAACAATCTTTCATCTACCACAAGCAACTGACAACAATCATGATAGTTTCGTGCCACCACTATCATTTTTAGACATCGTTCCATTCTACAAAAATGAATTGGGATTTACAATGGAGCTGAAGACATCATCAAGCTTTAAGACAACTGGTCTTTACAGGCCATGGCTAACGTCTTGGCCAAGTATTTCTCCAAATGCCTTGACAACACGGTAACTGGATGGGATAACCACCGTTGGCAGTTAATGCATATGATATGTAATTGCTCTTTATCAATAACATTTATGTTGATTATGCGGAGCTACTATGGGAAGGACTTCATTATTCTCTTCATCATCCAACATCTTCGATTCCTTATCCAAGATTTACTAAGATCATCATTAGTCATTACATGACTAATTTTCCTGAGATTTCAAGGCGTGTTCGAGACAGGTATCACAATCTGAAAGATGATGATATAATGAAAAATATCTTTAATTCAGGAAGACACAAAGACAGAGTTGGAATGAAGATTCCAGATTGGATGATCTCAGAAGAAATGAAGCACACAGAGCATTATCGGATGTATGCGGAGGTGTTTGGGATAGATGTTCCTCTGACTCAGTCACAGCCGACTGAGTCTACCCAAGGAACGCATAGGACACCTAGCGCCCCTAGGTCACCTAACCCTAACATGGATGCAGGAGTGTCAAGTGCTCCAAAACGATCAACTGTGATTCGTTTTCGTATTCCTCAAAGGAGATCCACACGTCTTACTCCACCAGCTCCAGTGCCAACTGTTGATAAAGCAGATGAGATGATTTTACAAGACACACTACAAGTAAGTCTTGCTGAGCACAAAAGTCGAGAAGAGCAAGAAGCTAGAGAAAATGTGGAACTGGTGAACAAGCACTTGGCATCCGTGGAAATTGAAAAGATGGTGGAAGGACCAGAGAATGTTATTGATGATAGTTCAATCCCTAGGAATGATGATCAAAATATTCCCGGCACTAGGTTAGAGCCCAGGAGTGATAAGGAAAGTCCGGAGGTGGAGATTACTAATGATGAAGAGGTGGAAATTACTAATGTTGTAATACCTGTGAATGTTAATGAAGAAGAGGAAGAAATAACTGATGAGGTGTATGAATTAATGCGAAGGGAGAAAGGGAAGATTGTAGAGGAGTCTAGGAGTACACCATTCCCTACACCAATTAGATCTCCTATGATTCATACTAATCTCGTATCTTCGGATACTAAGAAACTCCAGGAATTGACGGTAACTGATACTACACCTACACCATCATCAAGTTCACTTAACACCAAATTATCTACCATAATCTGACTTCTATCATTATTCAAAGCCAAACATGCTCGTTTCAAATGCTATAAGAGTTTCTTTCAGGAGTTACTGGGACGTTATGGATATTTGTTTGAACATCTGAGAGCAAAGTTCTTGTCAAGGAAGTCATTTGATACTTTTGCTGATCATCTCCAGGAAGTAATGGTTGAATCACTACCCACTATGGTAGATAAGCATATCAAGGAGCAAGTCGAGAAGCAAGTTCCTAAGCAGGTTAAAGTTCAAGTTCCAGTGTATGTTGCAAAAGGGCTACTTTTGGAAAGGCAACAAAATAAAGAAGAGACAGATAAGATGATTGCTAAAGCTATGTTACAGGAGCATGGGAAATTACAGGCTGAAATTTCCTCATAGATTCAACAAGCAATTGATACTAACATTCCTTCTCTGGTTGATGCATCTGTAAGAAGTTATATGTCTGGACATATTCTTCATGTTCATCCAGCTCAACCACAAACAACATCTGTTCCAGAACAACAATATCAACTGTATCTATCAATGAAAGCCGATCCTCAGTTGCAGCAACAAGATATAGCAATATGGCTGGCACTTCAGAAGAAGTTTGAGACACTTCAGGTACCTCAGACTACTTGTAGAACTTCTGCCGTTCGCCCAAGAGATCAGGACGATCCTCATGATGATGCTCATCCTGAGGGGAAGAATAGTGCAAAACGGCATAAGACATATGAGTATGAAGCATATGTGACTGGAGAGTCGTCTGGATAAGTCAATGAAAATAAACAAGGTCAATCATGTTCAAGAAATCAAGAGCAAACAGATGATTATGATTTTTAGACTGAGTCTTATGCTTCAGATGATGATGAAATACTAACGAAGCAAGTATCATAAGATATTATGGAAGAAGTGTTACTGGCCATTAATGAGGCAGAGCTAAAGAAAATTGCTGATGAGATGTTGAGACAAAGATGTACTTCAGGAGATGAGCATCAATATCACATTGATCAGATGAAGAATTTCTTGAAGAGTAACATTGTTTGGGAAAGCAAAAAGGAAATTCTTGCTTCTCCACATCCACGAAAGACCACACCTTTAGTTCAAAGCTGTCAGTGAGATCCTGAAGCTCCAGCATTGTCACTGATAAATCAAGATCTTTTGTATTTGAAGAAAGGAAATTCAGGGCCTGAGAACATAGTGTTGTCACTTCATAAGTTTCCTGCAATTATTTTCAATGATGTTGATATCGAAGAACGGACTTCCAGATGGGTGAATAAGTGTGTAAAGAAATTTAATCCTTATGCACGGTATGGTGTTGAACATTAGAAGAATCCTCATGCAAAGATCTTCTACATAAAGAGGCAGAAAGAGCCTGGAAAACAAAAGGAAGTTGTCTATTCGAATTCAAAGATCATTCAAGTTATCAAGACGTACTGGGAACAGGGCTTTGAACACAAGTTCATCACAAAGATAGTTGTAAGAAGAGCCAATGAGTGCATAGTGTCAATTACCAAGCCTGATTACAAGAATCTCAATAAGAATGATATTGAGGATATGTACTTGCTGATCATGAATGGCAAGGTGCCTAATTATACAGAAACATGTATGCTGTGGTCCTTATCAGTTTTCATCAGAAGTTCAGTGATATGAGAAAGAGTGCATGATTTTCAACTTGGAATAGAAAGTTATCAACAGAAAGTTAATCTTACTGCACCAACAATATCTTTTCCAAGAATTGAAAAGCACAAAATGTTCTCCATCATCTATGAGCCCGTGCATGGAATAATATACAAGAATAACAAGAAATAGAAAAGGGTGATGAGACATTCAGAGATTCATAAGTTTTGTGATGCAACATTAAACAGAGTATTAGAAGGTCTAAAAAGTTACAATAATAATGTTAAGTATGGCTATATACAAAGAGATCTCAATGAAGATGAGGTTGAGTATCTAAAATTGTTTGAAGAAGAAATTGAAGTGAGATTGAAGTATCGCAACCAGATGAGAAGATGGGAGATGTATGTGAATGGAAGACCACTTGGACCACGAAGGGAACGCCCAGAATAATCAACCCTTAGGGGGAGATTGTTAGGTTCATAAAAAGTGTTGATTATGTGGTTTAACTATACTTAGTCATTAGTCTTTATTTTGTTAAGAATAAAGTAGCTTGTAATAAGGTTTATTATACTAAAAGAAAGAAATAGCATAATTACCAAAGTATAAGGACTAGAAGTGAAACATTAGAAAAATAAAGGAAGGGAAGCTTCCTTCCCTCTCCTATAAATACCCCTCTTAATCGCCATTAGAAGGAAAAGCCTTGTAATAATATTTTCCTTTTTCCCTCCATTTTATAATATTTGAAAATTAAATACTTGCCTTCCTATACTATTCTCTCTAAGCTTTCATGGTTGATTATGTATGATTCAAGATAAACAAGACCTAACAACCTCAAATGAAATGCACCCACTGGCCAATGTACTCATCCAAAATTCCGGGAGGAGGTGTCAACCCTAATAGATCTATTCACAGCATTCATGCTTACACGAAGTAATGAACGGTTCATGATAGTGTGTACTACATGGCAATAGGGAAACTTAGGTAATATGTAAAAGTTTAAGGTACTTGCATTCATAGTAAAAGCAACCAACGTATTCGTAAAGAGTTTAAATTATTCATATCCGTAGTAAAAGCAACCAATGTATTCGTAAAAGCTTTAAGTTCTTGTATTCATAGTAAAACGAGTGTGAAATCAATTACGTAAACGAGCATATAAATAAGTTTGAAATCATTAGAGTAAACAAGTTTGTAAACGAGCATGTTCTCACCCTAAAAGTTATAAGGTTAATATAAAACAAGTAAAACGTAAGGCTATGAACTCACCTTAAGCAAATGGTGAGAAAGTAATTCAATGAAGAGTATAACGAAATCGAACGACTCTAACCGCGACCTAATTAAAAGACGCGCTTCAGAAACAAGGAATAAATAACAAAGCGTCGGATAAGACACTTATATAAGAAATAGACATCCATATGTGTTTGTGCTTTAGTTTATTTAGTAAAAACGTGTCATTTCGGAAGTATAGGGTTTATAGTTGCGTTAAGTTATGTTTTACGAAAAGTTTCCATTGTCGGAAAGTTACTATTTTTGGAAAGTTTTTAGCTTCGGGACGTTAATACCGTCCCCTAATATCCGATGATTCCATTTACCCTAAATGTACTAGTGACGCCTAAAACATCTACCTTTTACGTCTATCCCACATATATACGCTAACTTACTATTTTTAGTAACGTTCAACGATTCCGACTTATTGTCTCTAGGCAACCTCTAATCATTCGCAATAATATTCAAACGCTACATTATTATATCTAAAGTTTTTGGAACCTAAACGGACCTAACCCGCTTGA
Organism: Tanacetum coccineum; assembly: GCA_026074375.1. Classification (NCBI taxonomy): domain Eukaryota; kingdom Viridiplantae; phylum Streptophyta; class Magnoliopsida; order Asterales; family Asteraceae; genus Tanacetum; species Tanacetum coccineum. The sequence goes on from BQNB010105396.1 coordinate 10,014, forward strand.
AAAGCGTTTTTATATATAAAATTATATGTCTGAAAATAACTTGACAAAAACTAAAGTTTAACTCACTCATAAAGCATTTTTAGCACGACTTTCGCGTCTTTGGAAGGAAAACGTCTTTTTAGGCCATGTTTGTGTTTTGCACTTTGGCCGAAACAGAATCGAAAGGCTCCAAAATGGTCATTTAAGTTTCTGATCTGATCGTATTAAAATCATTTTGCCGAAAAATGTTTCAAGTTTCATTTGGTTATAACTAGGCTGTTTTAAGTCCGTTTTTAGTGTTCGAGATATGAAAATCTATCTATTCAAAACGAGCTATCCTAAAACTACCTTCTCGGCTAATGACGAAATTTTTAAGTGTTCGAAAGCCTCCAAACAGAAACGGATCAGCAACATTATTTTTCGTAAAAGCTTCTAAAAATCCAACCAAACTTCACAATAGTGCTTATACTAACCTAATCTCATTCACTACTAAACTAACCAACAAAACCTCTTTCAAAACTATCCTAATCCCTTCATGATCATTGTTGCAACACACAAATCCACTCATCCTTTCCTTAATCAAAGATTATTATAAAAAAGTATAAAACTTCATTATTTCACATACCCATTTTATTTCTTTTTGAAAATTTAACACAAACATAATAGGATTTAAACCAAAAGCATAAGAAAATAAAGAAATCAAAAGGAGGTTCAAGAAAGAGCTTACAAATAATAAAGAAATAAGATTGAACACTAGATCTAGAACATACAATAAGATCTTGCAAAACCCCCAAAATAAAGTGAAACCCTAATTTTTGAAACCCTTTCTTTAAAATCAACGAACCAATGCTTGAAATGACCTTAGATAACCTTAGAAATGAACCTAGTATGTTTGAATATTTAAGAGAATTAAAGGAAACTCAAACCCTATTAAGGGTGTTTAAGCCGTGGGGTAAGAACAAGAAGGAAGGAAAGAAAAAAATGTTTGCGGTGGCTTGAAGAAATGAAAGTGAACCCTAAAATGTGAGGTTACTTAGTATTTATAAAACAAGTGTAGGGTTTCGGTTCACCAAGAGCAAAAGAGGAGGTCATGGGTTAAAAGTTTGGAACTATAGTGCAAGTATCAAGTCATGGTTCATTAACTAGATGATAAAAAAATAGAATCAAGTGTAAGAGTTCTTACAATTCACATGGTTTAGTCTTGCATAAGAAAACAAGGAGTGAAAGTAACACATGCTTAAGTCTTTTTCTACATCTTACACATACATGTGTATTTTTGAATTTTAAAGTATATTCCCTTTTTTTTGAATATGAATGAAATTTTGAGGTTAGGAGGAAGAGGAAATTCAAAATTTTGATATTAATAAGTGTATGGGGGGATAATATAAGTTTACATGCAAAGGTGGCGGCTTTCTCGGGTTCCGTTTGAGCTAAAATGCGAAAAACGTAATTTGTACACAAAAAAATGTAGGAATCGCAAACGGAAGTGTACGTAAACTACGTAACACTTTAAAATGATAAAATAATGCATATAACACATAGACTAATCCAAGTCCGAAGCTAAAACGCGTCTGATGATGTTTTTTAGTTTTACGCGGGATAATTTCTCGGTCTTAAGTCAAATTTAAACGTAACGTATAAAAGTCAAAATAATGATCGGAATAGTTTAAAATAATGACTAGAAATTTATGGGGTGTGACAGTTTATGAACCCTAATTAAATTATCAGTTTTGAGTATGCGAGTTTTGTTGTTTTATTAGGGTTGTTAAATTATCAGTATGTAGGTTTTGTTATTTTGTTAGGGTTGTTTGGATTAGCTTATTTTCCCGGCATATGAGCTTATTTCATTACCCTGATAAATCAACAACAATAAGGTTTGTAAATTTTAATTTTGGTAAAAGATTTTAGGTGTTGTTGATTTGTTTAAATAGTTACATTATGTGACAAAGGATAGGGAAAAATAAATTATAATCTGACCTTGAAGTGATTTGTATTCAATAAAATGTTGCTATGTGATTAATCATATATTAAACTTTTAAAAGGAAACTTCAAAAGCGGTTTTCTTTATCTGTGATTCTTCATTGTTCGAATAAATAAGCAGCAAGTTGGGTTTGGGGTTAGGAAAAGTACTAATATGCCGGTCCAGAAGGCGGTTTGGCAGAGTGGTGAGGTTGATACTTTGTTACATTTCAAACGAAACCAAATGGGATTGAGAAATGGTATTAAAAAAGTTAGGGTAAAAGGGTTTTGAATGAATTAGAGATTGAGTGTTTACATTTTCCTTCTAACGAATCATGTTGCTATAAATATGTCTATTTCGGTATCAGATTATGTGTGTGAGGTATCACAAGCTCCTTTAGATGTTCATTACTTGAAAGAATTACTATACACGTATATTGTGGTTCCAATAACTAAGATGAAGTGATGAACTATTGGTAAAAAAGATTTACAACAACTTATAGTAGTTTCTAGCTTCAACAATATAGACTAAAAGGTAGTTTAATTGCAGGTAATTGCAGCGAGCTAGTGATAAATCGAGTAGATATTTAAGACCCTGCCCTCATGCGTTCTGGTCAGTTGGATTGTAAGATTGAATTTCCTTATCCCATTGAGGAAGCAAGGGCCTGTATCTTGCAGGATGTCTTTACAAAAGTCATCTGTGATCGCAGGTGCATTTCTCGGTCTTTAAACGTGTATCTTTTTCTTTCTCTATTAAAACAACCAAATCCGGAACAAGTGTTTAATCTTTTATGCGTGTGTATTTATTTATGGTCTATATAGAAGTTGGGCACCTAAGAACCGAGGTAGCACAGATCCCACAGACGCCGAGGACTACAACAACTGGTCTGAAGACACTTTGGTTAGAGCGGTCTAACAAATGTTTTTGGGCAGGAAGAAAAAGACAGAGGATGCTGAAAGTGGTCGGTTGTTGGTTCAATTGCGGTCATGAACAAATTCTCAAAAAAGAAAGATAAAGAAGAAACACTCAATTTCTATTATTTTCAGAAAAGGGGGGCGCAGCAAAACGGTAAGATATATAGCTGGCTTATGGCTTATTTGGTTTTTGGCTTAAGTTTCATAACCTCACTTTTGTGCCTTATTTTGAAAGTTTACAGCTTATGTATGTCATAATGAATTTATAAGCCGAAACAAAACCAAACAAGACCATTGATAAGCTAAAATAATCACCCCCAACAACTCAATCTTGATATCGAGTTTTGTGACTACATGAAACTAATAATCTGGGACGGATATGAAGAAATATATTTTACAATATGTGGGTATGGTTTTCTAAATTGCTTAAAGTTTTGATTTTTATTGTAAATCATGGTTAGGATATGATAATGTTTGTGTTTTTATGAATCTATTATTTTGAGATTTGGGCTTATGTTCAATTGGTATGCTTCAGGATTTGCTTATTGAAAATGATATAAGAAAAAAAATGCTTTCTTGGTAATTTTAGTTGCCTGTTAAAATAAGCACTTTGATATAAGTTGCTTATTAAAAAGTGGTAGGAACTTAGGATGAAAGATTATTTGACACTAATAAACATTTTAGAGTTTCTAGGAAGTGAGATCAATGTCATTTTGTAACGTTAAGTTTGTTAAATAAACTGATGTAAGCAAAGTTCATTGAGTGCTTTTAGTGGGTTGGTGGGTTCACTCGGTTGGTTTAGGGGGTTAAGAACATTGGTGGTATTACTATGTGCTGTTGTATGTGTTAATGACTTGATGCGATTAAGTTATTTGTGGGTTAGTTATTAAAACCCGGGTTAACCCGAATGCATTTAATGTGCTCAACCCACCGAAACCCGTTATTTCTAGCCTGAAACCCGACTGGAATTGATGGACCCGCTTGAAATACAACCCGCTTTTCCTGACCCCACATAAAATAATACTGAGTTTCTCTCTCCTACTTCTCTATTTGATATCTATCTCCCACCACTTCTCTCTGATATCTCTCTCACACCATCTCCCATATCTGTCCCCTTCCTCTTATACCACGTGCCTTCCTTCATAACATAAGCTTCATGAATCAGCTTCTTCTTCCCACCAACCCATCCTCATTAATCTCACATGATCAAACCAAAGAACAAAAAAAAAATACCAACGGCGGTTAATTTCTTCCATGCCTAAATCAAATTAATTATGTAAGTTTATGACCCTAATTAAATTATCAGTTTTGAGTATGCGGGTTTTGTTGTTTTATTAGGGTTGTTAAATTATCAGTATGTGGGTTTTGTTGTTTTGTTAGGGTTGCTTGGATTAGCTTATTTTCTCGGCTTATGAGCTTATTTCATAACCCAGATAAATCAACAACAAAAAGGTTTGTAAATTTTAATTATGGTATCTTTTTGGTAAAAGATTTTAGGTGTTGTTGATTTGTATAAATAGTTACATTATGTGACAAAGGATAGGAAAAAATAAATTATAATTTGACCTTCAAGTGATTTGTTATAACAACCCATAATTTTCATCAATGTAATTATCCATCTATTAAATTAGATGCACTGTAATATCCATCTATTATGTATATACCACCTTTTTACAAGGCATTTTTTGCTTTATCTCATTATGCAACGTAACTTGCATCTCTAAAGTAAACGAGCTCACGCAACCTCCACCAATGCCATCTATATCTATGTTTATATCATGTAAACATCCTAATATGTCAAGTCTATATCTTAATATCATTTTACCAAGTACATTATCCATTTAACGTACCATTTATAACGTTATATCAAAATAGACTTTATCCGTTAACGTTTATATCTAAACCCTAATTATATGTAATGTATACATATAAAATGAATGTCCAAGCCTTCAAGCATGTGTACAAATGTACAATGCACAACATTTGAACATCTTTCCCCTTCTAAATCAAGTTACAACTTTCTAAAGCCCAATGTACAAGTCAATAATGCAAGAAAACCAAACTAGGTCATTTTACCTCCTAAATCACTTTAGTTTCTTACCACCACTCTAGCACAAGGTACAAGCACTTAATGCATGATTTCTAAACCCTAAACCTAAACCCTAAGTCATCCTAAAACCCTAATCTAAAACCCTAAACCCTAAACGAAACCCTAAAACCCTAATTTCATTTTAAACCTAAAACTAAACCCTAAACCTTAAAACTAAACCCTAAACCTTAATCCTAAACCTTAAACCTTAATCCTAAACCCTAATCCTAACACTAAACCTTAATCCTAAACCTTAAACTATCCTAAACCCTAACCCTAACTCGAATTAAAACCCTAAATCCTAAGCCGAAACCAAACCAAACCCGACACCCCTTTTATTTTATTTTTGACCCATTTTAAACCAACCTAGCATCCTAGCACCTCTATGACCTCACCACCATGTCACCAAGCAGCCACCCAAGCACCTTACATGCACCTCCATCACCTCCCTTGGTCACCAAGTCTTCTTGTCACCTCCTTGTCACTCCATTATAATCGAACCCCCTCCAACACCTTCCACCACTTAAAGCTACTCTCCTAGCTTATATTACTCATCACTATAGCTGCCATGAATAACCTAAGGTAGCCTTGACACTAATCAAAACCCCAAACTTAGGCACCAAGCCCATTCGAACCCTATATAAGCCAAAACATACACACCACTTCAAACACACCTCAAAAACTCAATACACACACAAATGGAGTTCTAACAAGACTAAGGAAGATCAAGTGAAGTCTTAAGATCAGAATTGAAGCCAAGAATCAAGAAAAAGAAGCCACTGAAGGTGTTTCTAGGCGTACGAACCCATAAACCCCATTTCGACCCATTTTAGCTCAAGTAAGCTTATAATCTTGTTCAATAAGCTCATAATCTGTATTAGAACTTTCATTAGCCTTGTTATATCCTATATAAACTCTTGCTAAAGCCTTGAATCTTCAAACCCATGCATTTTTAATTAAAACCCTAAAAACGACCCGTTTTGATTTTCTAGCTAACGAATCCTTTTTTAAAACTTTTGTTATGTTAGAACATCTTATTTTAGCTTATTCTAATAAGCAATAACCTGCAAATATCATTTGGAACCCTAAAATAAGCTTGCATGGCTTTTTGGACTTGATTTGCAAATGTTTTCATGCATAGGGGTATATATCGTAACTTTCTGAAATTTATAACTAGAGGGGCTGAAAATGTCATTTTCCTAAAGTTATAACTACAAGGGGCGTATTTGCCAAGTTCTAAAATTAATGGTTTAAATTATATACTTTATATATAAAGGACTAAATTTGTAAAAGTTTATAAATCAAGGGTATATATTGCCATTTTTGCAAACTTAAAAATATAAAATATAATATTTGTATATAAATTATAAAAATATATATTAATATTATAAAACTCGATTTTATTAAAAGCCGACACATCAGTCGTTAATAATCAACGATCGACGCATTATAAAATAATTACATTATATAATTAACATAATTTATCATCGACTAGCTTTTGAAGAAACTTAAAATCTTATCGTATCACGTTACTAGAGAGCTTCATGTGGGGAGTTTCTTTTGGGTATACGTTTTGACGAGTTTGCTGGATTTACGATTTAAAGTGTCCTGCCTCCTCAAACGTTTACTACATGACCTTTGAATTATGATGGCCCGAACAGTGATACAATATTTCCATAAATTAATAATTCAAATGTTAAACTTCATCAAGTTTTGAAAGATAAACCATCACACTAAGACTTGACATATTACCCCAGGTTGCGTGACAAAGCCGTTACTTTCACTTGATATACTTTTGCAATCAATCAGATTTTCCCTATTAAGGTGAGTTCATAACCTCGCATTTTAAATCTTCTAATGTTTTCATAAACCCGCGAGAGGGATACATGCTATAAACCATGAATACGAGTGTTTTTCCAACTGTATGCTATCCTGATATATTATTGCCTAAGTCCTTACTTTTTCCATTAAGACCCCACTATCATGAACCGTTAATTACTTTTCAGAGTAAGCGCGAATGCTGTGAATAGATCTATTTGGGACTGAGCTTCCTCGTTGGTGTACCTATACTTTCTACTAACCAAAAGCACTTCATTTGAATCACTATGCGGGTGTTCGGCAAAGGCACCCATTGGGGGCAACTTCTTGTGATTATTGATTATCTTAAGGTCTTAGTGTCATGAGCTTAGGGCAATAATACTGTTTTCTATAATAATTGTACTCATTGCAATTATTACACTTATGGATGTATAAAAACGTAACCCACTATTGAACTTGTATTCAAACTGTTTACCATAAACCTATGAATATCACTCAACCATTGTGTTGATCTTTTTAGCATGTTTATCTTAGGTATTTGAGCAATTTATGGCACGGAGTGGCACGGACTTGAAGATGGCTAAACTGTTATCATTCAAACATTACGTTTTTAGATTTTGGGACCTTTGTTTGTAAAAACTCTGATGAAATAATGAATGATAACTTATCTTTTAAAAACGTCTCTTTTGAGTCTTTTTCTATGATTATGACTGTTGTACTATGAAATAGTACCCCAGATTAGCTTCCGCTGCTATAAGTCAAAAATGGGGGTGTTATAGATTGCCCTGCACATAAGGTAAGAAAATCAGTCTCTTTTGGGGACCCAAGCCATCACTAACTTGGATCTACCTTGTGCATCAATATAATCAAACCTTTTTAGAATGGTTGATGCATTGTTGTGTTTAGAAACATGGTATATTACTTGAGTCTTAGGTTTCCAAACCCAACAAGTTGAGGCCTTAACAGCATTAACCTAGTTTCCCTTAACAGGATTAAGTATTGTTTTTGGCCTAGCAGCATTAACTACTGCTTTTAGCCTAGCAGTATTAACATTCTTACCACTAACAGTATTAACCCTCTTATTAAAATTACTATTTTTAGTTGTTGTTCTGTTGTTAATGGGCCTTCTAAAAGTTGAATGTGCTTTATTAAAAATATTTATAATTGGTCTTGCACTATTCACTATTGTTCTGGGTTGAGCAGTATTAATTGGTCTAGCAGTAGTAAGTGATACTAGGCCAGACCTCACTAATGCTGCTTTTGGAACCTTGTTTTTTTTAGGACTGGGGTGAGTCATTCTAGAAAAATTCTAGTGATTCACCCTTTGAGTATAGTTCCACACTGGTTTTACCATCTTTTTATTATTAAACTGTCTCTGATGGTTATCATAATTAAACTGAAGGTGATCAAAACTTCCACATACATAACAAGCTTTGTTAAACATCTCAAAATTACTTCCTAGTCTCTGAGACATCATATATTCCAGTTTCTTTGATTGCCTCTAGGAGTATGAGTGTTTTGTCTATTTTGATTAACATGATTAACAGTTTTTCTAGGAGATTTTACTTGCTCTTTAGATTTAACAAACTCTATTTTAGCAAAACTAAACTGTTTTCTTCTCTTTCTTAGCCTGAGGCACGTCTTCTTACTCACTATCAGACACCTAATCCTCAATAATTGGAGCACCATTATTCTTCCTAACTTCTTTAGGCTTGTCTGCACTAGTCTTAGCTTCGCTAGTCTCAACTACAGGCTTCTTAACTGTAGGCTCACTAACTATAGGCTCATTTACAAACTCTTCTAGACCAGAGAAAGACAAATCAGGTTTTGGAGGCATAAAGTTTCCTGTATAGGGAGGAGGAACAGCATTATACCCTAAACCTAGTTTGCACTTATCAACTATCTGATAGTCTAGTAGTTTGCTTAAGTTTTTAGATGAATTCTCAAAAATTTCTACTGTTATATAACACCCTCATTTTTGACATATAGCAGCGGAAGCTAATCTGGGGTATTATTTCATAGTACAATAGTCATAATCATAGAAAACGACTCAAAAGAGACGTTTTTAAAAGATAAGTTATCATTCATTATTTCATCAGAGTTTTTACAAACAGAGGTCCCAAAATCTACATGAAAACATAAAGTTTGAATGATAACAGTTTAGCCATCTTCAAGTCCGTGCCACTCCGTGCCATAAGATGCTCAGTTACCTGAGATAAACATGCTAAAAAGTCAACACAAAGGTTGAGTGAAATTCATAGGTTTATGTTAAACAGTTTGAATACAAGTTCAATAGTGGGTTACGTTGTTATACACCCATAAGTGTAATAATTGCAATGAGTACAATTATTATAGAAAACAGTATTATTGCCCTAAGCTCATGACACCGAGACCTTGAGATAATCAATAATCACAAGAAGTTGCCCCAACAGGTGCCTTTGCCAAACACCCGCATAGTGATTCAAATGAAGTGCGTTTGGTTACCAGAAAGTATAGGTACACCAACGGGGAGTTCAGTCCCAAATAGATCTATTCACAGCATTCGTGCTTACTCCGAAAAGTAATTAACGGTTCATGATAGTAGGGTCTTAATGGCAAAAGTAAGGACTTAGGCAATAATATATCAAGATAGCATACAGTTGGAAAAACACTCGTATTCATGGTTTATAGCATGTATCCCCCTCGCAGGTTTATGAAAACATTAGAAGATTTAAAATGCGAGGCTATGAACTCACCTTAACAGGGGAAATCTGATTGATGGCAAAAGTATATCAAGTGAAAGTAACAGCTACGTCACGCAACCTGGGGTAATATGTCAAGTCTTAGTGTGATGGTTTATGTTTCAAAACTTCATAAAGTTTAACGTATTACTTTGATTTATTAATTTATGAAAATATTATATCACTGTTCGGGCTATCATAATCCAGAGGCCATGTAGTATCATTTGAGGAGTCAGGGCACTTTAAATCATAAACCCAGCAAACTCGTCAAAACAAATACCCAAATGGAACCCCTCACATGAAATTCCCTAGTAACGTGATACGATAAGATTTTAAGTTTCTTTAAAAGCTAGTCGATGATAAGTTATGTTAATTATATAATGTAATTGTTTTATAATTCGTCAATCGATGATTAATAACGATTAATGTGTCGAGTTTTAATAAAATTGGGTTTTATAATATTAATATATATTTTTATAATTTATATGAAAATATTATATTTTATATTTTTAAGTTTGCAAAAATGGCAATATATACCTTTGATTTATAAAATTTTACAAGTTTAGTCCTTTATATAATACGTATATATAATTTAAACCTTTAACTTTAGAACTTGGCAAGATAGGTCCTTATAGTTATAGCTTTAGAATAATGACATTTTCAGCCCCTCTAGTTATAAATTTTAGAAAGTTACAATATATACCCCTATACATAAAAACATTTGCAAATCAAGTCCAAAAAGTCATGCAAGTTTATTTTAGGGTTTTGAATGATATTTGCAGTTTATAGCTTATTAGAATAAGCTAAAATAAGATGTTCTAACATAACAAAAGTTTAGAAAAAGGATTCGTTAGCTAGAAAATCAAAATGAGTCATTTTTAGGGTTTTAGTCAAAAACACATGGGTTTGAGGATTCAAGGCTTCAAACAAGAGTTTATATATGATCTTAAGAGTATTATCAACATTCTAAAACAGATTATGAGCTTATTGAACAAGATTTTAAGCTTACTTGAGCTAAAATGGGTTGAATGAGGGTTTTTGGGTTCGTACGCCTAGAAACGACTTCAAAGCTTCTTTCTCTTGATTTCTTGGGTTATATTCTAATCTTGGGGCTTCTCTTGATCTTCTACTACTACTAGGGAATGGCTAGAACTCCATTTGAGTGTGTGTGTTTAAGTTTGAAGGATGAAATGAAAGGGTGTGTATGTTTCGACTTATATAGGGGTGAAACCAACTTGGTGCCCAAGTTTTCTTGGTGGTTAAGGGTTAAGGGGTGTAGGGAGATGACTAAGGGATGCTAGGTGATGAGTATGGAGAGCTAGGAGTGTAGCTTTGAATGGTGGAAGGGTGTGGAGGTGGTTCGGTTTACAAGGGGGTGACAAGGATGTTTTTGGAGTGCAAGTAGCTTAAAAGGAGGTGATGGAGGTGCTTGTAAGGTGCTTGGGGTGGTAGTAGGTTAGTTATAGAGGTGCTTGAGGTGTCAGGGTGCTAGCTTAGATTTAAAATGGGTCAAAATGAAAGAAAAAGGGTGACGGGTGGTTTAGGGTTTTTTGGTTTTAAATTCGAGTTAGGGTTAATGTTTAGGATAGATTAGGGTTTAGGTTTAAGGTTTAGGTTTTAAAATGAAACTAGGGTTTTAAAACTAGTTTTGGGTTAGGGTTTTAGGTTTTAGGACGTAGGTTAGGGTTTAGGATTAGGGTAATTAGGGTTTAAATGTTGTGCATTAGGAGCTTGTACTTAGTGCTTTTTTTTTTTTTTTCAAGTAATGTTAGAAACAGAAGAAAAATGGTGGTAAAATGAGCTTATTTGAATTCGTGCTTTATTGATTTGTACATTGAGCTTAAACGTGTTGTACCATGGTTTTCGAGGGAAGTGTGATTCAAATATTATGCTATGATACTTGTACACATGCCTTGAATACTTGTACATTCATTTTATATGTGTACATTACATATAATTAGGGTTTGATATATAACGTTTAATGTTTAATGTCTGTTTTGATTATAACGTTGTAAATGGTATAATAATGATGGGGTAATGTACTTGGTAAATATGATATTAAGATATAGGCCTTGACATATTAGGATGTTTACATGATATAAACATTATAGAGAATTGGCATAGGTAGGTTGTGTGAGCCGTTACTTTAGAGATGCAAGTGTAGTTGCATAATGTGATAAAGCAAAAATTTCCCTGTAAAAAGGTGGTATATATAATAGATGGATATTATAGTGCATCTAATTTAATAGATGGATAATTACATTGATGAAAATTACGGGTTGTTATATACGTATACAGCAGATCTTAAAAGAAGGGAAGCTTACACAGCATAGTCCAATCCCAGAGGTTTCATTTACCAGAACAAAGACAAAAAGAACAGACTGTTGCGTATTGATGGAACTAACACGGTTCAGAGACGGTTCATCAGATGACGTTCGAACTGTCTTATTGATCGGTTTAAAGGAATTCGGATGGAGTATTTTACACAGACTATGGGCGACAAAGTGACAAAGACAAAACAGGAGCTATGATCCAAGCAATTGACAAACAGCTAAAGACAAGGAGGATTATGCGGAGTTTGGAGAAATTTGTTGCTGGGAGACCATACGAGGGAGACTTTCCACTGCTGCAAAGGACCATGTGATTTATCATATGATGTCCTCATCATAACAGGTCAAACCTTGTACGTACTAAATAACTTGTGACATTTGTATATATGTAGTGTAGACTTTATGGTGATAATAAGTAGTGCTTGGGTACAAAATTTTCAAGAGATTCTTAGTAAATTCAAAAAATTTCAAATTCTTGTACTCAGCACTGGCTTTATTAAACCCTCAAAAATTGAGGGGGCAGATTAAAATGTTCCTATTAGATATTATGTAACATTTTGTCCCCGAACGTTTAATCAATTGATATCTAAAATATCAAGGGATTAACATTTTGGACAAGGGGAGAAAATGTGATTAAACTGAATCTAATTTGTATTGAAATATGATCAGATAAAATGGACTCAATGCACTCCACACTTAGCATGTTTAAGATACGGTGACACATGTTCAAGGGGGAGCTTTTTTAGAGAATGATGAAAAACTTTCAAAGTTTAAATCTTTTGATATTTCATATCAAAACACTTTGATTGAAATTTTCAATGATTTTGGTTTTGATTGAGATGGAATATGTTAGCCTCAATTTATTGAGTCGAACAAGGAAGCTCGGTCACTCTACGATGGAGCTTCGGTCTTTAATTAGTTAAAGTTGTAATAGGATAATATCGGGAATCGGGCTCGATAGTTAATCTAATATTGTATATGTTTCGGGTTTAATCCCAAACAAAACCCGAGCCCGGGTCCTAGTTAAATATCCCGCGCGTCACATTAAATGTGTAGGGGTATATATATATTTAGATATTTTCTAAAATATCTAAATATATATAGATATTTTTCTTTTTTAGAAAATATCTTTTTTCATAATATCTAAAATTTCTTTTCATCTCTTTTCTCTCAACTCTCTCTCATCTCTCTCTCTCATTTCGTCTCTCTCTCTCTCTAGTTTTCTGGATTCGTGTTCGGGTTATGTTATGAAGCATTAAATCGGGAACCTACAATTGGTATCAATCGCCTCGGGTGGATTTCGTGGTTTTTTTTTTGTTGTGATAAGCTTATACGGATCGGCAGTTTCGTTGGGTTCTTTGTGGCATTCGGTAAGCATTTTATTTCGTGGCTCATTTTGGGTGTTGCAAAACGTTGGCATCCAACGGGTGAAAAAAAAAGAACGGAAATTTTCGTGAAGAACGATCGAACGAGCGGAAAATCGTTTGGATCGAACGAGTGGAAAATCGTTTGGATCGAACGAGTGACAAATCGCAGCGATCGAACAAGCGGAATCGAACTAGCTGACCGAACTAACGGACCGAACGAACGGACCGAACTAGTGGATCGAACAAGCGATCGAACAAGCGGAACTTTCGATCGAACGAGCGGACAGAACGAGCGATCGAACGAGCGATCGAACGAGCGATCGAACGAGCGGATCGAACGAGCGATCGAACGAGCGGAACTTTTGATCGAACGAGAAATTTTTTTTGGACCGAACGAAATTTTTTTTGTGTGACGAAAAGGG
>BQNB010105397.1:0-23612 GCA_026074375.1 Tanacetum coccineum
ATCGGGCGGCGAAAGATTGTTTACCATATATTTTTTCAAAGTGGACGCAATGGTGAAGAAATATCATTATAAGTTAAAAAAGTGCGGTTCAATGGGATGACCACTGACGGCGTTTGATTTCACAGTTTAGAAGTGCTCCTTCCGTTATCGCAAGGTTTTTGTCTATATGTTGTAATCACAACTGGCTTTTACAGAATCTTTTTCTTTCTTCAGGTTTATTTGCCTTTTTAATTCTCATAAACACTTTGTCCGATTCGATACAAATAAATTTGAGCACAAAGGTAGTAATAATACTTTCACTTAATCTCTTCATTTCCTCTTTAAAAAAAGTCAACCACTTATTTAGCCTTTTTATTTTATGCTTTCACAGGTTTTTAGAATTAGAGCACTGAATCCATTTAAGTGGAGTCATGTTTCATCAAACAAGTTCATGAGTGAGTGTATGACCTTTTTTTAATGACTTCATCTTTAGGTTTTGTTATTTATTTTGCGTAATATTTAGGTTTAATGAAGCTTAAACAAAATGGGTATATTGAAATTTAGGAAATTTGGCGAAACCATCTGCATAAATAATATCTGTTAAACTTATTCATGATTAGGGGGTGTTTGGTTTAGCTTACTTGGCCGCCTTATGACCTTATTTGAATTTGGAAAAGCTTTATCTGTCTATATAACGAATTGTAGTCATAATTATCGACAATCATGAAATGAGAAAGTAGCTAGGTGAACGCATAAGCAATAATGTATGATCAAACTGCATGATTTTTGGTTTGTGCATTTCTCATATTTTGAGCCTCTTAGATTTTTTTGGATAACTTACTGTTTCTGTTTGATGTTTTACAGGAGTTGAGCAATGACTCAACCATCAGTTATTTTGGCAACCGCTAGCTATCATCACACCATTAGGTTCCGTGAGGCTAAAAGTGGCCGGTGTTATCGAACCATTCAGCACCCAGAATCTGTAAGATTCCAAATCGTAGATACTTTTTCATTGCTTTGTGTCTTTCAATCTTGATTTAAATGACCACTTTGCTATATTTCATCCGTTTATAAGTCTAGCCTGGAAATTGTTTAATTGTTTATTAAAGATCTTTACAAGGGAATCGTACCTACCCAAGTCGATAATACTTGGTTCAAGTAGATATTTTTATTCGAGAACTGGTATCCAACTAAAGCAAACTATAATGTCGCCTTTCTGTCGTACACAAAGAATGATGCTACCTGGGTAGACAAAATTCGTATCCCACTTCAAAGAATAACGCTACCTGCAGGTACAATGTACGTTAACTAATAAAATATGTTAGCCCCCGCCGCAACGCGCGGGTCACTTTCCAACTCGTTATACTTATGTTTGAGAGGTATCAAGTTAAAAAAAAAGAATAATTATGTCTTTTAATATGTAAAATATTACTTTCCTTCCATTTTTTGGAGGAAAGTTTTAGTCAAATATTTCCTTTCATTTTCATTCTTTTCCTTCCTTAAAAAAACTCAAGAACACAAATTTACTTAAGTTTTCTTTCTTTTCCTTTCTTTAACATTAGTGGTTTGTGAGATTTTTTTTGCGCGGTATTTCCTCAAATGGGTATGTGTTTAGTCCTTAAATAATTATTTAGAACAGTTGTGATGAAGGGCATGCTTGATTCATTATTGAGTAATGGTAATGGTAAAGGCAAAGATAATAATATAATGAGATTGGTTAAGGTGTATTTACTCGGAGAAAACTATCTATTTTCAAAAAAAATTCAAATAAAAATGCAAAAACTGAAAACCTATTTAGTCGCACTTTTTTCAATGTTTTTCAACAACAAAAAAATTAATATATGGAAAACAAAAAATCTCATTTTACCATTCTTTGTTTCTTTTCTCTAACAAAATAAAATCCGGTGGGCAAATGGTCCAAATTTCTGGTTTATTCGTTTTTATCCGTTATTATACATTTTTGTACCTTTTTATTCGTTTTCGTCTATTTTTATCAATTTTCTTCCCTTTTTATACGTTTTTGTCTGTTTTTGTACGTTTTCGTCCGTTTTTAAACGTATTCGTACGATTTAATCCATTTTTTACGTTTTCATTCATTTTTTTATCGTTTTTGTACGTTGTATCCCCTTTTGCACATTTTAATTCGTTTTTGCCCGTTTTATAGGTTTTCGTCTGTTTTTATCCGTTTTCGCCCGTTCTTATACGTTTTTGATCTTTTACGTCAATTTTCATACGTTTTCATAAGCTTTTTGATCCTTTTTTACGTTTTTATTCGCTTTTGCACGTTTTAATCCGTTTTCGCCCGTTTTTATAGGTTTTCGCTTGTTTTAATTCGTTTTCATTCGTTTTTGTCTGTATTTATACGTTTCTGAGCGTTTTCGTTCTTTTTTATCTGCATGTATACATTTCTGATCGTTTTCGTCTGTTTTTATACGTTTTCGTCAGTGTTTATTCATCTTCGTCTGTTTTATCCGTTTTCATACATTTTTTGTCCATTTTAATCCGTTTTTGTACGTTTTGTCTGTTTTATATGTTTTAATCAGTTTTTGTTTGTTTATCCGTTTTTGATCGTTTTCGTCCGATTTTATTCGTTTTCGTCCGTTTTTATCCACTTTGTCAGTTTTTATACGTTTCGTCTGTTTTTTATACATTTTCGTCTATCTTTATCCGTTTTCATTCGCTTTATACATTTTTTATATGTTTTATACATTTTGAACGTTTTTGTACGTTTTATACGTTTTTATCCATTTTTGTCCGTAATATATGTTTTTGTTCGTTTTTATACGTTTTCATCCGTTTTTATCCATTTATGTACGCACAAAACCCCATAAAATCGTACACTTGTTACCAATTAGCGTATGAAAACGTACACAAATGTATAAAACGTAAAAAACACAAAAAAATGAAAACGAACGAAAACATAAATAAACGTAGAAAATGTGCGAAAACGTGCAAAAACGAGCGAAAACGTGCGAAAACAAACGAAAACGTAAAAAACGTGCGATAACGAGCGAAAACGTGTGAAAATGTGTGAAAATGTGCAAAAACGTAGAATAACGTGCGAAAAGGTGCGATAACGAGCGAAAACGTGCAAAAACGAGTGAAAACATGCAAAAACGTAAGAAAACGTGTGAAAACATAGAAAATCGTCCAAAAACATGCGATAACGAGCGAAAACGTGCAAATTAAATAATTTGTATGCTTATGGTTGTAGTAGTGTTAATTTCGAGTATACTGCAAATTAAATATATATACTTATGATTGTAGTTCATTTTTATTAATTTTATTTGTAATTTATCTTTTAATGCTTTTATAATCGTATAAAAAATTGACTTTGAAAAGAAAAATGATTAAAAATAGCTTCATCTAAACATATTTTCCTTTTTTTTAAAAAGGAAAAATACAACCTTATCTAAAAATGTTTTTAAAATTCTTAACTTTTTTCTAGAGAAGAAAAATCATTTCCTTCTCTAGAAATTTAGAAACGAAAAAACATGAATTTTTTTCCCTAACTAAACACCACCTTTGTATTTCTTTTTTCATTGAGAGTCAAACCCGGACCGGACCGAGACCGATTTAGCCCAAATCTACGGACAGAGGACAGGACCGAATGTGTTCGATCCGGTCCGGGGCGGTCCGGTCTGGTTCTTCGATCGGTCCGGTCCGAGAAAGCAAAATGATCGGTTATACGTGAGACCGGACCGGACCGAAGACCGAACATGAGGTAAAGTGTGGACCGAGGACCAGACCGAAATAGGTTCGGTCCGGTCCCGTTCAGTCCGGTTTTCGGTCGTGCAGTCCGGTTTATCGGTTCGTCACGGGATATGCGGTTCTTTATGCTCACCACCTAATTTAGATTGACTTGGCTGTACATATGCACTGCCTACATATTACTTCATTTAGTTATTTGATAAAATAACAATTATTTTGCATATTCAAAAATAAAAAAGCTAACAAAATTGCAAATAATGTTAAAAATGATGAACTTCTACTTAAAATAGAAAAAGGATACGTATGCCGCTTTTAATAATTAAACTTCGTGTAAGAACTAATCAATTACGTCATATTAAATCCTAAAAGTTTGTATAGTATAAATAAATAAAATAAAGTTAAAATATATATAAGTTTGAAATATACATGGACATGGGATCGTGGGTCTACATCATGAAATAAAGTATAAAAACGGTAACCTTCGTTACTGAGTTCTATAACCCCTATAACCCTCGAATTACTAACACTGTGTTTTTGAGTTCAATTTTCAAGATAAAAGAAAGGAAAAGAAAAAAAACTTAACTAAATTTATATTCTTGAGTTTTTTTAAGGAAGAAAAAGAAAAGAAAAAAATGAAAATGAAAGAAAATTTTTGATTAAAACTTTCTTCCCAAAAATAGGAGGAAATAGTAGGAAGGTAATCTTTTACATGTCAAAAGACATAATTATCCTTGTTTTTTTAACTTGAACGCAGCGTAAGGATGAGTAAAGATCAAATGAGAAATAAAGGTAAAATTAGAAGGATTCTGCACATTTCAGATGCATGTGCAAAATGCATCTCTCATTAAAAAAAAATTCTTTATTTGAAATGTGTGGCAAAAAGCATTTCTCATTCTTCTTATGTTATTTTCTCTTCTTAGTAGATCTATCCTTATAAATGTGTGGCTAAAAGCTATGTTTTAAACTAACCTCATATTGACGTGAGCTAACCTCCTATGCTAAAGCATTAAGCTATCCACCACGGATGCAAAACAAATTTGTTGTTTGGAGTTATATCCCAATTTGCACGTATATCAACCATTTCTCCTATGTCCTTTAGCTAGCAATTTTTCATTTTTACTAATATCATAATCTACTTTAGTAAAGCTAACTGTGCAATCATCATCACATAATTGACCTACGTTAATCAAGTTAAATTCTAGACCGCTAACATGCTCAACATTGGTAATTGTAATAGAGTCATGAGTAATATTACCTCCACCAACGACCTTACCCTTTAGGTTGCTCCCAAATACGACATGTCCACCATCATACGCCTTGTACGAAGTAAACAATCTTCTATTCCCGATCATGTGCTTAGTGCAACCACAATCCAATCATCCGGTAGTAGATCGCATTTAAGACATACCTACATGCAAATATGAATTCACGGTCGTAGTACCATTATTTCATAGGTCCGTTGTGGTTAGCAAATGTGGTGCGCAAGTTAATCACTCTTGGCGAGTTTTGAAAGTTTGGTCCAACGCTCCAAGGTGTTTTTAGCCTTCGATTTGGGTAGGAGTTTTGTTTCTTTTAAAAAGTGCTATGTTGATGATGCAAAGACCTTTGGTTGTTGTAAAAATTTATTCTTCTCGAAGAATGGTTATTTTAAAAAGAAGGTCTTCGAGCATATGAGTTTGAAGGTCTTATATTCGGTGTGGGTAAGAGAGATCTAGGGTCAACTCGAGGTCGTGTGTATCCAAGTCCATTATGTGATCCTAAGTGGTATGTTATTTCCACTCTTGTAATGGGTGCTTGAGAACCTCGAGTGTTTGCAAAGTGAGTTTGAGGGACAACGGGTTTAACAAAGCTAGTTGACGCAATTTCTTTTTGACTTTGTTTTACAAACACTATTGGTTTGTTTAGACTTGTGGAAGTGGTTTTATTATTTTTTGAAAATCCAAGACCTTTCTTATCTTGGGATAATTTTTGACGACTTAACATATCGTCTAAAGCAGTGCTACTTGATTTGAATTTTAAAAAATTCAATGCTTCATCTTGGAGCTTGGAAACATTGCTTGTTAAAGAGTCAACCTCTTGTGTGAGTCCAACACACTTTAGACAAGGTTCAACTACCTCTTTATTAACAAGTTTCTTTACTTCAATTTCAAGATCATTGATTTTACTTGAAAGTTTTGAATTTTTATCTTCGAGAGCACGTTTTTCTTTTAAAAGTTTTAGTAAAATCCTTGTTAAACTTTAGGAGTTCCTCATTCTCCTTTTGCAAATCAATAATGTTTAAATCGATATTAGAACTAGATGGTTTGGATACTACCTCTTGAGAGTCGATAGCCATGAGACAAGTTGCGTCATTTAGTTGTTCGTCCCCATCTTCACTATCGTACCATGCTCCTCCGATAAAGGCCTTGTTCTCCTTCGGCTTTCTACACTCACTAGCAAAGTGCCATTCTATTCTGAAATTGTAGCATGCTCCTTTTTTCTTTGAGCTTTCACCGCCTTTGTCTTCGAAGCTATTATCGTGGCCTTTACAGAACTGATGCGTATTTTCTTTTTAAGAAATAATTTAACAAGTTTTAAATTTATGGTCGTGTGTAATGTAGGATTGGTAAATCCGAGGTCGTCCCAAGAGCTAAGTTTAGATTAGTTATAATTTGAAATGTCACAGGGTTGAAAAATGGTTTTGAATAATTTTGAGAATTAAGATAGGAAGTAAATGCAAAAAAGTAAATTAAGAAGAAGACTATAGGAAGAAAATCGTGCTAACCTAGTTACTTCATTACTACTGTATATGACATGTTTCCTAGTGCAAGGTCTAAGTATTGTTTTATTAGTGTTCTAATATTGACATATTCGAATTGACGTTCGAGGTCTGTCCTATACTTCCATGGATCCTAATTGCTCAAAAGTCTCGATGTTAAGGTATCCTCGTTGTAGCTATTAAGTACCAACCATCCAAAAGACTTGTCTATAACCTAAATAGATTATTAACCCCATCTGAAAGAGTTCATACGCTTTTTAAGTATTTAGGGTAATTAAGGCGGTGATATGATCGATTCCTACACTAGGATAGATTCCAACTTATCCTAGTACCTTTGTAATCCTAAGTTCAGCGGTTTGCCTAATAAAAGGACTAACTGGATTAAAACTACCTTTCAATATTGCCAAAACGCATGGATCTATGACAAGCTATAAAGATATCTAATTAAACTGATAATCAAATAGGAAACGTTAATCATAATATTAGTAATTACATGACTTGGCTAGCACTAGAAGTGCTTAGCCACTCATGGTAACAGAATAGTAAGAAATAATGGAGGGAGTCATTGATCGAAAGCTCATAATTCTTACAGGATTTATTTATGAATGATTAAACATAAAAGTAAGTAAAGTGATTTCTCCCTTGGACTTCAGATGGATTTCTTCGACCTATGGAAGCTTGGTTCGCCCCTTGATGCTGTGGTAGAAGGGTTGATGATGAATATGCAGAATAAGGGCTCTATTATACTTTTCGAACTTGTTACGGCGTAACCTTTATGTGTGGTTACGCCATAATCATGCTGATGTGGGCTTCCTTATCGTAGGCAAAATTTATGTTACGGTGTAACTTCAACGTCCTTGTTACGCCGTAACGCTAACTTGGATGACTCATCATTCCATAATGAGTTGTGCTACGGTGTAAAATTTGCAAGTGATTACGACGTAACCTTTGTGATGTCCATTCTTGCCTTAATTATGTTACGGCGTAACCTTTGCGGGATGGTTACGCCGTAAAACGTCTTAAAAATCCATATTTGCTCGTTTTTGTGTCCAATTCCCATGTTTCTTGCACAAATGCTCGATTTCATCCTAAAAACAATAAATAAGTGATTAAGTACCATTTTCAAGCGTTTATGAGATAATTACAAGCATTTTGATAGGGAATTTGATACCAAAAAGTATTAAATATTTGATGTTATCAAATATCCCCCCACTTGACTTCTACTTGCCCTCAAGTAGACCTGTTAGAATAATTTATAAAGAGATTTCCCCAATTTAACTCAGAGAAATAAATTCAGAATTTACTTATGCTAGAAAACACCAAAGCCAAACACTTCACGAAAAGGGAATCAAAAATCACTCAACTACCAAACTAGTCTAAGTGTTTCATTTTTAGGGTGATCGCTAGCATGTATTCTATCATAAGCTTAGAAAGTATAAAAATCTCCACCAACTAGAGTTAGGGTCTAAATAGCTTTCAAAGGCAACACGGGTAACACATACTGGTTTAAACTGGGTGAATCATCCTGCAATCTTTACCAAAAGCGTTACACCAACAAGGGTTACAAACCATATATACATATCCATAACGATGGAATAGACATACATGATTGCATTCCATTCCCCCATTCGAGTAAAACCAAAGGTTAGGATGGGGAATGACACAGGGTATGGATCTTCTAATCCTTCACCAAAAGCGTTACACCAACAAGGGCGGCAAATCATATATACACATCCATAACGATAGAATAGACATATATGATTGCATTCAATTCCATCATTCGAGTAAAACCAATGGTTAGGGATTAGGTATGGGTACACATTAATTGGTGTTAATAAAACACAAAACGAATAGTCAAATATAATCTAAGGTGGTCATAACCGGCTACCGTCCATCCATAGTCCAAGTGTCCAAGCGTGAAAACTTGATCATATCTTATCTCAAAAAAGGGCTACTTTGGGGATGTACAAATAAGATCCTGCAGAACATATTTGCCCGATCTTCAAAATCAACAGATGGCTTATAGTTGCACCATCTTCATCACTTGTTGGTTTTATAACACGTAACCAATATTTACAATACATAAGGAGTTTATTCATAAAAAATTTTCATAATACTCCTATCATAAATACATATACATCCCCCCCACTTGAGATAAACAATATCGAAAGTAGTAATACTGGGGGTCTTCAATGATCATAATGATACTTCTTCAATTAAAGTGCCAAAATCTTCGAACCCATTACCCAGAACCATGGACTTATGTAGCCAAAAATTTCAACACAAAGAAAAATATAGACTACAAGGTTGGCTAAGGCGGAATGGTGTAACGAAACATATATAATATGGGTTAAAACATAGATTGGCTCAACAGGGTGATCTAGGGGTATCGTGCACTAATATTGAGTGCAACAAAGGGTTTTATCACGGGAGGTCGACAAGTCAGTGTAACAAGTCGATAAACACACACAGTTTTACACATATGAGCTATTTGGGTAAATTCCTAAATGTTGCCTTCTCGAACCATCTATTCTTGCTAATCAATTAGGTCTTGAAATGATGTACATGTCAAGTTTTAAAGTCTACAATACTACCGGCACACTCATATTTTTTGGTGGATTTTTGTAATATGGTTGAAAATGAAATCATCAGGCTTAACCTCACCAATAGAAATAAAGGGTAAATGTGCATTCGACAAAGATTTAATCTAGTTCAGTGAGAAAAACATGTCAAAAATTGAAATTGGCACCATTTTTCAAAGAAAACTAGAAAATCAAAGGCAAATATTGGTCAGAGTGGCAATTCTACTCCCATCCACTCACTTAGTTTGTACAATGTCCTTATTGTACAATAAAGGAAATGAAAAATCAAAAATAAGAGTAGAATTAGAACAAGAATCTCCCTTAAGTATTGCTCTAAGCTTCACATGATGGCAACATGGGATGAATTCCCATTAAGCGCCTTTCGAGCAACCTCGTTTCCCCTGAAATCACTAAATAAACTTAAATGCATTAAATGCTTACAAAAAATGTACAAGAAAACTAACTTACTTTCGTAGGAATCATGGTTGCATTTAACTAATGCAACAAGTCTTTTAAACCACTTGGTGGCCTAAGTGGACGAGTGAAGTCGCGTGAGGGTTTCCAGAGAACACGCCCACAAAGTTCATTTAAAATATACACTATTTTGTAATTGATTCAAACTTATTTTTGAAGGATTTTCAAAAAGAGATTACGGCATAACCTTAATAGTTACGGCGTAATTATATGGTTTTATAAAACTTGTTACGGCGTAATAAAGGAAGAGATTACGTCGTAGCTTCAATGATTACGGCATAATCAACTATAGTTACACCGTAAATTCTACCTATACTAGTATTTAAACCATATGATTATGAGTCGAGATGCCTTCAAATTCAACTTCTTTTCTGAAAGAACCTGCAAAATAATGTGAGAAATATACAAACCAACTAAAATGCAGAAAGATAAGTTTATTGATAAAAAGACGGCTTGTCTCTTGACAAGCACTTTTGTTTATTAACGAATCTTTAAGTTAGACTCATGCTCTCTCTACGTTGCTTCTTGAATACTCCCATCTGCTCCTAACTCATCTATTATTACAGCACGGACAGTGGCAACATTGGTGCTAGTTCTAGGTATTTTGTCGATCCCTAAAAATTTTGTTCCCGTATAGATTTCTCCTGGGCCAATATTGTATCTTGTAACCTCGATCTTTTCAATTAAGCTTGGTGGTGGTTCTTTATAAATTATTCCAAGCAATTTACATTTTCTTTCCTAATGGTTTTCGTTGTCAGGGTCAGTAGATTTGTCGAAAAGATTCGTTTTAATTGATCAATTATTCCTCCCAAGTCGTTCTTGTCATCACTTGTACTACTAAACCAGGTTTCATCTGCCTTTTCTAGAATAATTTTTAATATTGAGTTAGTTTCGCTCTCCTCGTATTGCTCAGAATCCTCCTTCTTCTCATTCTCTAGCTTAGCCTCGTTAAATACTTTCCTCCAATAATCTTCAAGGATTCTATCTCTGGTCATTTTACAAACTTTACCGAATTATATCCTTACCCAGTTATTGAAGCTTAATTCCTCCCATTCTAAATCCACTAGTTCATTATCATTTATGCTCTCCCAATAAAGTCTTTTTACGTCATTGGGTAAGCCTCCTCCATCACATATGTCATTATGTGGATCACACGAGGCCCAATACTTACGTAAACCTTCCTTTTCCTGTGATAGTGCTTCGCACCAATGTGCTCTTTTTTCTGCAGGGTTTAAACATTGCTCTACTGTCTCATATTCCTCAAATTTTTCTTTGTTAGTGTATGCTTCCTTATATGATCCCTGCATGTTAATGTCATAAGCAAAAATATCAGGGTCGATGCCTAATAATTGGTTAAAGTTACAGGGCTCAGAATCGTCATCTCTAATATGGATTTCGCTTTTAATTGCTCGAACAGATTCAAAAATAGGGGTGGAAAACCTGCTCCTCATTTTGAATACGACTTTTTATTTCCTACCTCTAGAGAAATAGACTTCCTAAAAATGTCTACCTTGGCATGGGACGTGGCTAGAAGAGGTCTCCCTAGAATAATGGGCATTCTAAAGTCCTCGATCATATCGAGTATGACAAATTCAACAGGGAAAATGAACTTGTCAATCTTTATTACCAGATTTTTTACTATTCCTTTAGGAATAATTTTTGTATTATCTGCCATTTCTATCACCATGTTTATTAGTTCAAGCTTTCCCATTCCCAAACGTTTGTACATAGAGAATGGCATAATGCTAATGCTAGCTCCTAAATCTGCCAAAGCGTTGTTAAAATCTAACCTTCCAATCGAACAGGGTAGAATGAAACTTCTTGGATCTTCCTCTTTAGGAGGTAGCTTATTCTGGAGGAGAGCAGAGCACCTAGGGTTCATCTTAACTTCATTATCTTCCTCGGTTTTTGGTTTATTAGCTACCAGGTTTTTTAAATGTTGAGTGTAGTTGTCAGTTTGTCTTATTTCCTTCAGGAGGGGACGATTTATCATAATTTTTTTAGGCTCTCCATAGTTTCACGAACCAATGCCTCTTCGGCGTGTTGCTCTAGACGTCTAGGAAAGGGAATTGGTGGTTCATAGGGCTCAACAAAGTAGCTTACATTCTGTTTTTTGATTGGAGGGGTTTGTTTTAAGTTAGTAGTGACGTCGAGCTTGGTTTCTGTCACACCCCGACAATGGCGGAAACTCAGGAAATGCAACATAATGATCAATCATAACACAAGATACAATATAGAGAAAACTACAATGCATAAACTTCAAGTGTTACGAAGACCATCCACCTCGAACAACCTCGAGTGATGTCCCAAATCATTACTAAATCCAAAATCTCTTACAAATTTAAAATGCCCACACAGGGTCTAAATCCAAACTTAAACCAAAACTTCCAAATACAAAGAACCAAACAAATAAACAAGCAAGGCTTCACACGAAAAATCCACACGGGATACTCCTAAGCCTGCTATCACATATCACCAACTATTCATCTTTCACTTCACCTGAAAATGATACTCGAAAACATCAACAATAATGTTGGTGAGCTCGTAGGTTTGACCTTAAACCTAAAAGTTGTGCCAATATCTCAAAACAGTGGACAAAAGTGCAATATGATAGTGAATATATGATAATCACCCATGACTTAGCATCCTCGCTAATCATGTAAAACTCGACCTAGCTTACCCGCTAGTCGAACCATCCTAGCATCACCGCTAGTCCGGTAGAAAATATGTCACTTACGCACCTAAAGGGCCTACCAGCTGGAGCACTATATTAGGGCAAGACCCAAAACCCTTTCCGTGCCAAACACAGTACACGCAAGTAAAATCACATCACATATATTCACATAGCAATCATAAGCAAATAACTATCCAAAAAAGAAAACCACTTTTCATTTTTTCCCCTAACGGAAAAACAGTAGAAAAATGAGGCTACGAGAACTCGCCTCAAGCAAGTCTTAAGCAACCAAATCTCAATCATACAAGCAAATGCAACGACATCCGCACACGACCTAGTCCAGTTAATGTCCCATTAAATTTACTTATTTCCAAAATAGTCTTTACGTTTGATGCATAGAGGCTAGATACGTTGTACAATTACCCATAACAATCTAGTTGTGTGATGGTTGATGTCTCATCCCAAAATATCTTATCAATCCGATATTCCAACGATACATACTTATACTATTTAAAAAAAATAGCTAAGTAATATAAGTATATAATAAATAATTATGAATATATCTCGACAAGTCCATTCGGTACCCTTAGTTTCTATAAACTAATCATAGTATGGTTGAAAATGAAACGTTTACTCATAAAAAGCATATTAAAGAAGTTTCGATAAAAAATATATTTTTTGTTTTTTAGTGAATTTATTAAATACATAAAATAATAAAATAATATTTTATTATTTAAAATCAAAAATTATGTTCTTAAGTAAAATTTTCTAAGTATAAACTTTTTTTGAAATTTTGAAATGACCCGTACGTTTATATAACGTTTTCCAAGGTTTCAAACCTTAATTTCAACACTTTTTACCATTTCAACACTTTTTCGACAAAATTCTAAAATCTCAATATTTAACGTTTACTAAAACTTTTTTCCTAAAAAACATTCAATATCACTTCGTAAATACATTTCACTTTCAAAAGTCCGTCAAAACTCTTAAAACGACTAAATATCGCTTATTGGGCTTTAAGGCCCAACAAGGGTCCAATAAGGTATTTATAAGTCCAAAATACGATCCAAGCCCAAAACTAAGGTCCATTTATATACATAAGCTCATACTAATAAGTAGAAAATAACCCGGACCACATTAAGCAAACAAATAAGCCACGACTTATTTGTGCTTATTGGGTCGTGAGCCCAAGAGCTCAAAAATCAAGTCCGTAAGCTCAAAAATAAGCTAGTACGCTATGTATAGTATTTGGTTAACACCATAAGCTATAAAAATAGTCCACGAATATACGCCATACCACAAAATAATCAAAATCACTTTCCTTGTGATTCTAAAATGTGACTTGAGCATATAATCTCAAAATAAGTCACGAAAAGCCTACAAAATAAGTTATACAAGCTATTATACAAAATAAGCTATCTAGTAGTATATGTTTCTCAACCATCACGACCACAATATCAAAACTAACAAAACCTTATGTTTATTTCATTTTATTCGAACCCCAAAACACACCCTTTTATTCATTTCGTTTTCAAAAATCAATTTTTACGACGATCAACTTGTACAACTAACATCTATGCATCAATATAAACCCAAAAGGACAAACGAAATTTAAATTTAGAAACTTACAAGAAAATCTTCAAAAATGTAGATTTCGACATGAACCGGACAATCCAAACGTTGTTTAAAAGAATACCCGAGCACTAGAATCAACCCAATATATCATCAACCTTCATGTTTCTTGATCAAAGTTGAAAAACTATTATGTTTGTATGTGTGTGGTGTTCGGACGAACCAATAAAGAGAGAAGAGAAAATATTTTTTTGTGAATATGAACTATGTGTTTTTCAAAATGAGGATAAGGATATTTTAAGTGTACCAACCATGGACACTCTTGCTAAAATCTTGCCTTGATGTCCCCTATGAGACTAGAACCGGCAATGGGTATCCTATGGGGCTCGGGGTGTTGTTTTTGTGTCGGGGTCACTTAAAAACTCATAAAAATTGATCGTAAAATTTTCCCCAAAGTTAATTAGCATTTTTATTGATCTTAAAAATACTTTTCCATTAACCTAGAGTATTCACATGACATATTTCCACTTTAAACCTTTCAAAACTCATTTGGACATTAACGAACGTGTCGGAACTTGTTTTTTGGCATTTCTAAAATTTCACGGGTCAACCACCCGGAACTTAACTATGATAATAATAACCTTTAAAAGTGACTATTATTCACAAATAACCATAAATTATCACAATTCTCAACAAAATCATTACCGTCAACACGGTATAAAATCTGAATAAATTGACAAACGTCAATAGTCAAAGGACTAAAATGAAATATTCAGAACACAAAAGGGGCAAAGGTTACATTCTACCCCCCCCCCCCTTAAAAGAATTTTGACCCTGAAATTCAGCTACTAACATCACTAAACAATTGCCGGTAGTTAAGTTTCATCTTATCTTCACGTTCCCACGTGAATTCAGGCCCACGTTTTGAATTCCACTGAACCTTGACAATGGCAATTCTACCCGCTTCAACTTCTTAAACTCTTTCTCTAATATCTCCACAGGTTCTTCCACAAAACTTAACTTAGCATCAACTTGGATCTCATCCAGAGGCACTTGCAGTGTTGGATCAGCCAAACACTTCTTAAGGTTCGACACGTGGAACGTGTCATGAACACCATCTAATTTCTCAGGCAAATCTAACTTGTAGGCTACGAGGCCTACTTTTTCAATAATCTTAAAAGGTCCAACGAATCTAGGTGCTAGTTTCCCTTTCTTCCCAAAGCGTACCACACCTTTACAAGGCGACACTTTGAGCAAAACATAGTCACCTACACTAAACTCTAAGGCTTCCTTCTCTTATCAACATAACTTTTCTAACGATCACGCGCAGCCTTAAGCCTATCCTTAATCTGCGAGATCTTTTTAGTAGTCTCTTGCACTAACTCAGGTCCTATCAACTGACCTTCTCCAACCTCAGCCCACATAATTGGCGAACGACACTTTCTACCATACAATGCCTCAAACAGAGCACATCTTACACTAGAATGATAACTATTGTTATACGAAAACTCAACTAACGGAAGATGAACATCCCAACTTCCCCCGAAGTCCAGGACGCACACTCTAAGCATGTCTTCCAAAGTCTAAATAGTACGCTCACTCTGACCATCGGTCTGAGGGTGGTAAGCCGTACTTATATCTAAACGGGTTCCTAATGCCTCTTGCATTGACTGCCAAAACCTTGATGTGAAAAGACTATCATGATCCGATATGATCGAGATCGGCACACCATGTCTAGCAACTATCTCATTCAAATACAATCTAGCCAATCTATCCATCTTATAATCCTCATGCATAGGTAGAAAATGAGCAGACTTAGTCAACCGGTCCACAATGACCTAGATTGTGTCATGCCCACTACTAGTCCTAGGCAACTTAGTCACAAAATCCATAGCTATTCCTTCCCATTTCCATATGGGAATCTCAGGTTGCTGGAGCAAGCCAGATGGCCTTTGATGCTCAGCCTTAACCTTTAAACAAGTCAAACACTTACTAACATACTCAGCTATGTCCTTTTTCATTCCAGGCCACCAATACCTATCTCTCAAATCGTAATACATCTTATCAGCTCCTGGGTGTACAGAGTACTTCGACTTATGGGCTTCATCCATTATCAGGGTTCTTACATCACCCTTCAAAGGTACCCATATTCGATCCAGGTAGTACAAAGTCCCATCACTTCTCTGTTCTATCATCTCATCCAAACCTTTCTGCAATCTTGCAGACTCATCCACAACCTCCTTCTAAGCCGCCAGTATCTTATCCTTGATACTCGACTGAAGGGTCATATTCATAGCTCTAACTCTCTTAGGTTTTACTCTTTCCTTCCTACTTAGGGCATCAGCCACCACATTCGCCTTACCAGGATGGTAGCGAATCTCACAGTCATAATCACTAAACAACTCTATCTAGCGACGCTGTCGCATATTCAACTCTTTCTGAATAAAGATATACTGAAGACTCTTATGATCAGTATAAATGACACTCTTTATCCCATACAGATAATGTCTCCAAATCTTAAAGGCAAACACAACTGCTCCGAGTTCCAAATCATGGGTCGTATAATTCTTTTCATGAATTTTCAACTGCCTAGACGCATAGGATATCACCTTACCTCTTTGCATCAACACACATCCTAATCCTAGGCCTGATGCATCATAATATACTACAAAATCTTCTGGTCCATCGGGGAGAGCTAGAACAGGTGCATTACACAACTTATCCTTTAAAGTTTGAAATGCATTCTCCTGCTCCTTACCCCAATCGAAAGTCTTACACTTCTGAGTCAAGATAGTAAGAGACTTAGCTATCTTTTAAAAGTTCTCAATGAACCTACGGTAATATCCAGCTAATCCTAAGAACGAACGAACCTTAGATGGAGTTCTAGGGCTTTCCAATTTTTAACAGCTTCGATCTTACTAGGGTCTACATGAATCCCGTTACCATTTATCACATGCCTAAGAAACTGCACTTCTCTTAGCCAGAATTCACACTTAGAAAACTTAGCATACAGTTTCTCCTTCTTGAGCAGTTCCAAGACTAACCTTAAGTGTTCTACATGCTCCTCCTGAGTCTTAGAGTAGATTAAGATATCTTCTATAAACACTATCACAAACTTATCGATAAGGTCTACAAACTCTGTTCATCAAATCCATGAATACCGCTGGTGCGTTAGTCAGACCAAAGGGCATTACTGTGAACTTGAAATGTCCATAACGAGTTCTAAACGCAGTCTTTGGAATGTCATCCTCATGCACTCTCAGCTGATGGTATCCAGACCTAAGATCTATCTTTGAGAAAAACTGCGACCCTTACAGTTGGTCAAATAAATCATCAATCCTAGGAAGCAGATAACGATTCTTAACAGTCAACTTGTTCAATTCTATATAGTTAATACACATCCTAAAAGAACCATCTTTCTTTTTCACAAACAACACCGATGCTCCCCAAGGCGACAATCTTGGTCGAATGAAACCTTTGTCCTGGATTTCCTTGAGTTGTCCCGAAAACTCCTCCAATTCAGAAGGTGCCAAATGATAGGGAGACTTTGCAATCGGTACAACTCTAGGGATTAACTCAATCCGGAACTCAATTTCCCAGAGAGGTGGCAATCCTAATAAATCATCCAGAAATACCTCAGGAAAGTCTGTAACCACAACAATCTCTTCTTGTTTCTTATTGCTAGCCTTAGCACTCATCAAAAGTCTCGCTTTCTCTTTCGGTCTTTCTCCTAATACTCTAAGCACCTTGCCATCTAGTAGTGGTATCCTCACTACTTTCTCATGACAAACTATTTCAGCCTTACGATTAGACAACTAATTCATACCTATAATTACATCAAAACTCCCATGCCCGAATGGTATCAAATCGATGTCAAAGACATGACCCTCGATTTCTAGTTTGCAACCCTCAATGACCTTATCAATCTCTACTAGCTGCCCGCTAGCTATCTCAATCTCATATCTGAAACCTAATTCATTGAGTTCTATGCCTAACAGAGGTATAAAAGTAGTGGAAATAAAGCTAGAGTCGGCACCAGAGTCAAATAAGGTAGTGGCAAAATGATTGTTCAAAGTAAACGTTTGCGTCACAATGTTTGGGTCCTGGCGAGCTTCCTCTGCTCCCAACATGAATGCCCTACCCCTAGCTTGGTTCCTTTGGTTTCTACGACCCTGAACCTCGTTATTAGCAACAACTTGGTTTGGATGATTTCCTCCCGGTCCTTGTGCTCTATTCAATTTAGGACATGCCGGCTTAAGATGGTCGGTACTACCACATTCAAAGCATGCTCTATGAGCAGGTGTTGGGTTCTTTACATTCACCGGGTTCACATTCCTAGGCACAACTCTACAATCCCTTGCAAGATGACATGGGTGGTTATAGTTAAAACATGTGCGACAAGGCCCTCTGGGTGCATGGAAGAAGTTGCAGGTGGTACACTTAGGCCAAGCACCCGTATTCTCTCTTCCTACAGGGTTTGCGGTTGTAGCAAAAGCATTTCTAGTCCTAGTCCTCTTATTATCATCCCTACCATTCTTATCCTTGCTAGGTTCCCTCACATTTCCTCTTTTCTCAACCTTCTTAATTGATCCATTCCTAACAGCCTCATCGGTCAGTGCACCAGAAATTTACACAACCTTCTGCATAGTCTTTGGCTCTATTGCTGCCACTATCCCACGGATCTGTAGAGCAAGGCCATACATGTACCTCTCAATCTTCATACTCTCTGAAGTCACCAAATGTGGAACTAACCTGACCAACTCATGAAACCTATTGGTATACACAGCATGGCCAGCCTTGACCATGCCATGATTCCACAATTCAGTTTCCAACTTTTGCATCTCATGACTAGGAGAAAACTCTTCTATCATCATAAACTTAAAGTCATTCCATGACATACTAACAGCAACTTCCCGGCTTAGCGTACAGATTTGAGAGTTCCACCACGTTAAAGCCTTACCCAAAAATGAACCAGCAGTGTATTTTAGTTTTTAGTCAACACTACAACCACTCATATCCTGCACAGACTCTATTTTCTCAATCCATTGAGTAAAAACTACAGCACCTCCCTTACCATCATATTCCTTAGGGTTACAAGCTAAGAACTCCTTATATAAATAACCTACCCGGTTGCCATTCACTAACACATTCCTAACGTTCTCTTGAAAATTCTCATTAACCACATTACCATTTTGATTTCCAATATTTCCTTGGTTACCAACCTGAGCTAAAATGGCGGGTAAGAGGTTCTGTAATTGTTGGGCAATGATTGTCGAGAAGTCGGGTGCTCCTCCTACACCCCCATTGACTCCCTCTACATTCCCATTAACTCCATCTACATTCCCATTACCTCTCAACCCCTGGTCATTCCCTTAACCATTAAATTCGTTAACGCGCTCATCATTACCTCCCCTAGGTCCTCTACCCCTTCTACTACCCCTACCAACCCGTCCACCCGTTCCCCCTCCTCGTGATTCGGCAACAGGCTGGCCAGCACTTCGGGTCCTCATCCTTGGTAGCATTATCTACACGAGGGAGAACATGGGCAATGTCAGGTAGGTGGGAAGACTAACATATATATAGAATATCTTACTATATATAATTATACACATAATACCACCTTATGGTGTCAACATCGATTTGTGTGAACGACATTACTAAATACGAGCGAGTTGTGATACGCTTATAACTACGTTGGCCACCGTACTTATATTCGCATCATTTCCCGGTCGTACTCAGTATTGAGCTCACACATCTCAATGACTGACATAACTAAAGCACCAAACCGCGAATACGCGAAAGCAAGCAAAAGTGGAACACCGCACATATAGATCCTATACGCAACTAAATGATGGATCTTAGGTTATAGTCTAAGCCAATCCACCTAGTTCTCTATAACCTTGGCTCTGATACCAATCTGTCACACCCTGACAATGGCATAAACCTCGGGGAATGCAACATAATAATCAATCATAACACAAGATACAATATAGAGAAAACTACAATGCATAAACTTCAAGTGTTACGAAGACCATCCACCTCGAACAACCTCGAGTGATGTCCCAAATCATAACTAAATCCAAAATCTCTTACAAATTTAAAATGCCCACACGGGGTCCAAATCCAAACTTAAACCAAAACTTCCAAATACAAAGAACCAAACAAATAAACAAGCAAGGCTTCACACGAAAAATCTACACGGGATACTCCTAAACCTGCTATCACATATCATCAACTATTCATCTTTTACTTCACCTAAAAATGATACTAAAAAATGTCAACAATAATGTTGGTAGGCTCGTAGGTTTGACCTTAAACCCAAAAGCCGTGCCAATATCTCAAAATAGTAGACAAAAGTACAATATGATAGTGAATATATGAAAATCACCCATGACTTAGCATCCTCACTAATCATGTAAAACTCGACCTAGCTTACCCGCTAGTCGAACCATCCTAGCATAACCGCTAGTCCGGTAGCAAATATGTCACTTACGCACCTAAAGGGCCTACCAGTTGGAGCACTATATTAGGGCAGGACCCCAAACCAAAACCCTTGCCATGACACACAGTACATACAAGTAAAACCAAAACCCTTGCCGTGCCAAACACAGTACACACAAGTAAAATCACATCACATATATTCACATAGTAATCATAAGCACATAATTGTCCCAAAAAGAAAACCATGTTTCGTACAGTCAAATTTCAAACAGTTCAAAACACATTTGAGTATCATTTTCCCCCAACGAAAAAACAGTAGAAAAATGAGGCTACGAGAACTCACCTCAAGCAAGTCTTAAGCAACCAAATCTCAATCACACAAGCAAATGCAACAACGTCCTCACACGACCTAGTCCAGTTAATGTCCCATTAAATTTACTTATTTCTAAAATAGTCTTTACGTTTGATGCGTAGAGGCTAGATGCGTTGTACAATTATCCATAACAATCTAGTGGTGATGGTTGATGTCTCATCCTAAAATATCTTATCAATCTAATATCCTAACGATACATACTTATACTATTTAAAGAAAATAGCTAAGTAATATAAGTAAATATTTATAATAAATAATTATAAATATATCTCGATAAGTCTATTCGGTACTCTTAGTTTCCGTAAAATAATCATAGTATGGTTGAAAATGAAACGTTTACTCATAAAAAGCATATTAAAGAAGTTTCGATAAAAATTATATTTTTCGTCTTTTAATCAATTTATTAAATAAGTAAAATAATAAAATAATATTTTATTATTTAAAATCAAAAATTATGTTCTTAAGTAAAATTTTCTAAGTATAAACTTTTTACGAAATTTGGACATGACCCGTACGTTTATATAACGTTTTTCAAGGTTTCAAACCTTAATTTCAACACTTTTCACCATTTTGACTTTTCGACAAAATTCCAAAATCTCAATCTTTAAGGTTTACTAAAACGTTTTTCCCAAAATAACATTCAATATCACTTCGTAAATACATTTCACTTTCAAAAGTCCGTCAAACCTCTTAAAACGACTAAATATCGATTATTAGGCTTTAAGGACCAACAAGGGTCCAATAAGATATTTATACATCCAAAATATGATCCAAGCCCAAAACTAAGGTTTATTTATATACATAAGCTCATACTAATAAGTAGAAAATAACCCGGACCACATTAAGCCAACAAATAATCCATTGTGCTTATTGGGCCGTGAGCCCAAGAGCTAAAAAATCAAGTCCGTAAGCTCAAAAATAAGCTAGTACGTTACGTATATTATTTGGTTAACACCATAAGCTATAAAAATAGTCCATGAACATACGACATACCACGAAAATAACCAAGATCACTTTCCTTGTGACTCTAAAATGTGACGTGAGCATATAAGCTCAAAATAAGTCACGAAAAGCCCACAAAATAAGCTATACAAGCTATTATACAAAATAAGCTATCTAGCAATATATGTTTCTCAACCATCACGACCACAATATCAAAACTAACAAAACCTTATGTTTGTTTCATTTTATTCGAACCCCAAACACACCCTTTTATTTATTTCGTTTCCAAAAATCGATTTATACGACGATCAACTTGTACAACTAACATCTATGCATCAATATAAACCCAAAAGGACAAACGAAAATTAAATTTAGAAACCTACAAGAAAATCTTCAAAAATGTAGATTTTGACACGAACCGGACAACCCAAACGTTGTTTAAAAGAATACCCGAGTACTAGAATCAACCCAATATATCACCAACCTTTATGTTTCTTGATCAAAGTTGAAAAACTATTATGTTTGTGTGTGTGTGTGGTGTTCAGACGAACCAACAAAGTGAGAAGAGAGCAGATTTTTTTTGTGAAAATGAACTATGTGTTTTTCAAAATGAGGATAATGATATTTTAAGTGTACCAACCATGGACACTCTTGCTAAAATCTTGCCTTGATGTCCCCTATGAGACTAGAACCGGCCATGGGTATCCTATGGGGCTCGGGGTGTCGTTTTTGTGTCGAAATCACTTAAAAACTCATAAAACTCGATCGTAAAATTTTCCCCAAAGTTAATTAGCATTTTTATTCATCTTAAAAATACTTTTCCATTAACCTAGAGTATTCACACGACATATTTACACTTTAAACCCTTCAAAACTCATTTGGACATTAACGGACGTGTCAAGACTCGTTTTTTGACATTTCTCAAATTTCACGGGTCAACCTCCTGGAACTTAACTATCGTAATAATAACATCTAAAAAGGAATATTATTCACAAATAACTATAAATTATCACAATTCTCAACAAAATCATCACCGTTAACACGGTATAAAATCTGAATAAATTGATAAACGTCCAATAGTCAAAGGACTAAAATGAAATATTCAGAACACAAAAGGAGCAAAGGTTACAGTTACCCCTTTGCTGATTTCCATTGTTTCATTTTCTTGTGTTTCATTATCTGAAAATCCTGAACTAGCAAAAAAATATTCAATTTCCTTCGGCGAGTAGTGGAAGGGTTTGTATAAGGGTGTCCCATCTTTCATATAGATGGCCTTACATTCCTCGAACTTTGCCTTGTCTGTTCTTCCTTCAACCTTATTGGTTAAGGTTTTTACCTTAGTCTCAACACTTTGAATAATCTTATCGTGATTTCCTTTCTTTAACTATTCGTCTTGTTCAGCATGTCTCTTGGCCATTTCTTCCATATATTTGTTAATTGTTTCAGTTAGGTTTGGTTTTCAATCACCTAACGGAGGTTGCGAGTCATACCCATATACTCCCCCACCAAATTTCTCTTTAACACGGTTGTTGTTTGGAAAGGGTCGACCGAACTCCCCGTACTTAACTTCCTTCATACTTTTTACTTCTTTGTTAAGGGTGTGACAACCATGGCTTGAGCAGGTTGGTCAAACCGTAGTGTTGACCTAAATATCTGTTCTATAAGTATGGTTTATGGGTATGTGTGTTTCTATGTGTTCTATGTGTGTTTTATAAGGATTTGAGAATCAACCTAGTGAGTGTGAGAGTCTCATTGAGGTGTGATTATGATGGAGTTTGCATGAGTGCATTTCATTCACTTTTGAGTGACATGTAAATGACTTGTGAATTTTGAGCGTTTATGTATTTTGTGTGTATGTATTTATGTGTAAGTATTTACGTATTCATATTATTAGGTTTTAGAGTTTTAGAAGATGGAAATATAGTTAGAATTTGAAAGATTATTTAATTTAGTAGTTTTAGGGTTTTGAAATGTTAAGTTGTTTCGAGGTTTAAAAATGAAGGTTTTGCGAAATAGAGATTTGGGAATAGTTAGGGCTTTGTAAAAATTACCAAACATTAAGGTTTTTTATAACAAATAAATGTTTTATAAAAAAAAATAAAAAAA
>BQNB010105398.1:0-23612 GCA_026074375.1 Tanacetum coccineum
TCCTCGTAGGTTCTCAGCTTTGATGTTTTCTTCTTTGATTGCCTCAGTTTGGGCTTCGAGGATTTGTGATGGTAATTTTAGGTGAAGAGTCATGACTAATGATCTAACTCGGAGTGGTTTGATTCATTCCTTCTGGCTTAAGGCATCAGCTACAACATTTTCCTTTCCAAGATGGTAGCGAATCTCACAATCGTAATCTATGAGCAATTCTAACCAACGACGTTGTCTCATGTTCAACTCTTTCTGATCAAGGATATGCTAAATACTT
The DNA here is from genome assembly GCA_026074375.1 of Tanacetum coccineum. NCBI lineage: Eukaryota > Viridiplantae > Streptophyta > Magnoliopsida > Asterales > Asteraceae > Tanacetum > Tanacetum coccineum. The sequence continues at coordinate 269 of BQNB010105398.1, forward strand.
TTATGATCAGTGAACATAATACATTTTGTGCCAGACACATAGTGTCTCCAGATTTTAAGAGCGAACACAACTGCTCCTAATTCGAGATCATATGTGGTATAGTTTTCTTCATTAGGCTTAAGTTGTCAGGATACATATGCAATAACTTTTTCTCTTTACATTAACACCGCTCCTGGACCTTGGAGTGATGCATCACAGTAAACGACAAAGTCATCGTTTCCTTCTCGTAATGCTAAGATTTGAGCTTCACACAATTTTTGTTTTGGCAGTTGAAAAGCTGACTCTTGGTTTTCTCCCCATATATACTTCTTGTTTTTCTGGATTAATTCAGTCAAAGACTTTGCAATCTTCGAAAAACCTTCGATGAATCTCTGATAGTAGCCGGCGAGTCCTAAGAATTGACGTACTTCTGTGGGTGTGGTAGGAGATTCCTAATTCTTAACTGCTTCAATCTTGGCGGGGTCAACGTGAATTCCTTGATTGTCAATCACGTGCCCAAGAAACTGCACGATATTGATCCAGAAATCACATTTGGAGAACTTGGCATACAATTTCTCTTTTCTGAGTAATTCCAAAATAATCCTCTGCTGATTTGCATGTTCTTCTTTATTACGAGAGTAGATGAGAATATCATCGATGAACACTATCATAAATTTATCCAAGTATGGTTTGCATACACTGTTCATGAGGTCCATGAACACAGCAGGTGCGTTGGGTAACCAAATGGTATCACTTGGATTTCATAGTGTCCGTATCTCATTCTGAAAGCAGTCTTAGGAATATCTTCATCCCTGACTCTCAGTTGGTGATAGCCTGATCTTAAGACGATTTTCGAGTAAACACTCGAACCTTGAAGTTGGTCGAATAAGTCACCGATCCTGGGTAATAGGTAACGATTCTTTACGGTGAGTTTATTCAACTCCCGGTAATCGATACACATTCTGAAAGATCTGTCTTTCTTTTTAACAAATAAGACAGGAGCTCCCCAGGGCGAAGTACTTGGTCGGATAAAACCTTGGTCTACTAACTCTTGTAGTTGATTAGATAGTTACTGCATTTCTGAAGGAGCTAATCTGTAAGGTGCTCGGGCTACTGGTACCGCTCCTGGAATTAAATCTATTTGAAATTCTACTTGGCGAACTGGAGGAAGGCCAGGTAGATCTTCGGGAAAAACTTCTGGAAATCCTCTGACTACCGGTATATCTTCTAGTTGTTTTTTATGTGAGTTCTTCTCCATTACTTGGGCTACGAAAACTTGATATCCCCTGGATATATACCTTTTGGTTTTTATACAGGATATGAGGCTTAGTCGGGTTTTACTTCGGTCACCTCGGATGATCAAAGTTTCACCGTCGATGGGGATGTGGATGACTTTCTTGTCACAGATAATTCTAGCATGATACTTGGATAACCAATCCATACCAATGACGACGTCAAAACTACTGAGCTTAATCGGCATGAGATCAATTTTGACAGGTTGGTTTAGTAAGATCAGGGTGCAACCCTGAATAACAGTATTAGTGCCTACTAGGTTTCCATCATCCATTTCAATGTCGTAGGTAGTATCTAGTGTAATTGGTGGGATATTAAGCTTAGAAGCAAGAGGTATGGATACAAAACCTTTATCGGCTCCTGAATCAAATAATACTTTAGCTAGATGTTGGTTTAGAAGGAACGTACCCGTAACTATGTTTGGGTCTTGGTGAGCATTCTTGTCCCTCAGCGAGTATGCTCTCCCATATGCACTGTTGTTTGCTTTTGGGCATTGGTTCTTGTAATGTCCTTTCTCTCCACAGGCATGACAAGTTACTGACACTGGTTGCAGGTTGCTTCCAGTGGCTGGCCCTTTGTTTCTATAGTTCTTGGTCAGATGACCCACCTTGTTGCAAGTCTGACACTTGATAGTACAAGGTCATGTGTGATGCATGGTACATTTCTTACACAGGGGAAAGCTTCCAATATAGCTATTGTTTTCAGTTGGGGTGGTAGCATAAGCCCTGACAGTTTCTTGCCTTCTATTATGTTGTTGTTGGTGATCATTGTTGCGGTTGTTATTGTTGTTACGGTTGTTTTAGTAGTTGTTGTTGTTGAAGGTTCTTCTATCATCAAACTTTTGTTTGTGATCATTGGTTCCTTGCACACAATTGTGATTTGTTACTTGATCCATTAACCTTTGAGTTATGGTAATGGCTTCCTCCAAAGTTTGAGGCTTTAAAGCGGTAACATTTCCTTCAATACTTCTGGGTAATCCCTCGATGAAGACTTCCATGAGTTTCTTAGAATTTGGCACCATAGTTGGACATAAAACTGCTAACACCTGGAATCTTCTAAGGTAAGTCTTGAGATCATTTCCTTTTACAGCCAGATTGTAAAATTCATCTTCTATTTTCTTGACCTCAGTTCGGGGACAATACTTCTTTATTAAGAGATTTTTAAATTCAGACCAGGTGATCTTGTAGGCTTCCTCTATTCCAATAGGTTGGGCGAATGAATTCCACCAGGATAAAGCTTCTTCTGTTAGAGTACCAGTAGCAAACTTCACTTTGCAATCCTTGGTGCAGTTGCTATAGGAAAATACCGATTCAGTTTATCCAAACCAGCGGATGAGACCAACAGCGCCTTCTGTACCTTTGAAATTGAAAGGTTGACAGCTCATAAACTCTTTGTAGCTACATTTTCTTGCTACAAGAACTTCTCTTGGTCCGGTATTGTCAGTATTTGCCATGGTAGCAGCTTGTGCTTCTAGAGCTGCGGCAACACTATCAGCAACTAATTTTCTGATGGTGGCCTGAGTTATGGCTGGTGCTGCAGATGTTGATGTCCTATTAGGAGCCATCCTATCAACATTCACAAGACAACACAAAATAAGAATCTATGCAACGATATAATCATATCACAAGTCATTGTATAAAAATCAAAAATTTCATACTTAGTGATATTGAATTCATTTGACATAGATACTTATTTGATATAATTTCTAACAAAGAAATACACATTCTTTGATATTACATTGCAGGATATAACGATTTTTTTGAAATGAACACTCTAACAAGCATCTGACTCATTAGGTTTCTCGAGGACTGGTTTACTTCTTAGTGGTTTCATACCGCAATCACTTAGATAATTTATCAAAGGATAGTCTGGTGGTAGTGTAAGTGAAATCGTATACTTAATGTTTGGATTATTAATCGTATCCATGATACCTAGATATAAAGGTTTGAGAAAACCGGATGGTAAGAGAACCATAGTAATCCCGGATACTTAAGATATGAGTTATCATAATACAGGATATAATATAAACAACCACGACATTCATAAATCAGTATCATGAAACAGCGAAGTATAATGGAATCACCACTGTATTAAGTCATAAAAAACTTGTCTTACATATTTTACATAGTTAAAATTTGACAAGTGTCATTATTTATGCCACACATCCAGTGGTTGGATTCTAACAAAAGCTGTAAATGACAAAGATCTAGTCTAGTAGTCTGGTGGTCCTTCCTTGTGGTTCTTGAGCTCACGAATCTTGTCCAGAAGACTCTTCATATCTGATCGGTGTCGAACCTGGATATCCTTGATGATCATTTCTAGAGTAGAAACCCTAACGCGAGCAAGAACAATCTCATTGTCATGCCTTATTTTCTCTCTTTGAAATCCAGAAATCTGAGCATGAGCTTCATGAAGTTCGGTTTCTAGTTGATCAAAATCTTGTTGTATGATTACTCGACCATTACCGAGACCTTCTATAATATATTCTATATGCTCAATGCGCTCAAGAGGAAGCTCATCTAGGTGATTCAAAATAGTCTCGATCTGTTCCTATGGCGCTCCAGATGCGTCTTATGAGAACTCTCTCCCATCTTAAATACCTGAGGTGGGGTGGAGGATTTAGTAGAGAAGGGCGATAGGAAACGGGCTCGTTTTTGAGGTGGCAGAATCTCCTCGAGAAGAAAGAAATCTCGGTGATCAAATAGTGGTGATGGTGGTAACACTGGAGATGGAGGCAAAACAGTTGGTGGAGCAATAGGAGCTCGTGGTGATGGAATAGGTGATTCATTACTAGTAGCATTATATGCTTGCATAACCTTCATATACGGATCATCGTGGAAAGGTGAGATGGTTAGCGAGGCTAAAAGATCCTTAGATAAATCCTCTGAAGGATCAGAAAAGGTGTTTCCCAGTGAAGCTGGGAAATAGTCTGGTGAAGCCGCGATATAGTCAGGAGTGGTTGTAGAGGAAAAAGCATCCTCAACATTGGAATCAGATGGGACGATAATAGGGTAGATATAGTCAGGAGTAGATATAATTCTGTAACAACCCAGTGTGAAATAACATAAGTTATTTATATATTAGTTGTTGTATCTTTATAAACTATTTCAGGATGATGTAGTGTCCAGGAGGACTTCTTGGATGGAAAAAATAGTTATAGTTTAGGTTTTAACCTTGTTCTCTATAACCGAGGCTCTTGATACCAATCTGTAACACCCCCTTATTTGACATATAGCAGCGGAAGCTAAATTGGAGGTATTACTTCATGAATCAATAATCATAATCATAGAAAATGACTCAAAAGAGACGTTTGGAAATAAAAAAAAAAATTTAGGTTATCATTCAATAATATATCAGAGTTTTACAAAAGGAGGTCCCAAAATACATATGAAAACATAGAGTTTGAATGATAACAAGTTTGGACGTCCTTAAGTCCAATGCCACTCCGTGCCATAGGTTGCTCAATTACCTGAGATAAACATGCTAAAAAGGTCAACACAAAGGTTGAGTGAAATTCATAGGTTTGTAATGAAATGGTTGAATAGTCAATCATAAGTGGTAATATGCACAATTAAATTATCCTTCCCCCTCAAGGGAAAACAATATTATTGCCATAAGCTCATGTCACCCAACGTTAACATGGAAATCACCTAAGTGACCAATATTAAGGAATAAATGTCACTGTTGGAAAGGTCAACTTGCCAAATTTACCCATTATTCTCAATATTTGTGCATTTGATTACCTCATGTACAGGTAAACACAAACAGGATTCGTCAATCCCAATAGATCTATCCACAATATTTGCGTTCACTCGCAAGTGATTAATGGTTCATGATTAAATGATATTGACAGTAGAGGTAAACTTAGGCAATAATATATCAGGATAACATACAGTTGGAAAATACTTGTATTCATAGTTTATAGCATGTATCTCCCTACGGAGTTTAGAAAACATGTAAAGGTGGGACTATGAACTCACCTTGATAAGGTAGTTTGATTGATGTCAAAAGTAAATCAAATGGAAGTAAACAGCTTCGACACGCAACCTGGGGTAATATGTCAAGTCTTAGTTTGATTGTTTATATTTCAAAACTTTATTTCATAAAGTTTAACGTAAATATTAATTTGGTTTAATAACTCGTGAAAACATCGTATCACTGTTCGGGCTATCATAATCCAGAGGCCATGTAGTAAACGTTTGAGGAGCTAGGACACTTTAAATCGTAAATTCAGCAACTCGTCAAAACGTCTACCCAAATGGAAACCCCTCACATGAAATTTCCCTAGTCTTGTGATATGTTATAGTTTAAATGATAAGATTTTATCTTTTAAGTTTATTCAAAATAGCTCTAGTGAATGATAAATCTGGTAAATATTATAACATAATTATTTTTATATGTTTTGATCGATGAATGAACGATAAATGTGTCATTTAATAAAATCGAGTCTTATAATATTTAATTATATTTTTATAATTAAATTTAAGAATATTACATTTTATACCTTTAAGAATTCAAAATGACATATTATTACCCTTAGTATATATTTTGTTTACAACTTAAACCTTTTATATATAATTCTAAAACATTTAACCCTCAACTTTAAAGTTTGGCAAAATAAACCCCTAGAGTTTAACTTTAGGATATTTATATTTTTAGCCCCTCTAGTTATAAGTTTCAGAATATTTACAATATATACCCCTTTGCATGAAACGTTTTGCATTTTAAGTCCAAAAACCAAATACTTTGTATTTTTTCCCAACTTAGTTTTGCAGCTTATAGTTTATTACTATAAGCTAAAATAAGTAAGTTTGACGAGCTTATAGCTTATGAAAACAGCTTATGAGCTTAAAAATCCAAAATGGGCATGTTTGGCTTAGAAATAATAACCCGATGGGTTAGGGCTTTTAGGATTAGTTTTAATAATTATAAAAGGGATAAATGAGCTTATAGAAATAGCTTATTAGGTCAGCTTATAGCTTATAGCTTATTAGAGTTCAAAATTAGGGTTTTAGGGTTTGAAGGGCACAATTTGGTTTAGGAAAAACCAACGAGTAGGTTTAGGGTTTAAGAGTTTAACTCATGTGATCATGAAAGATGTAAGAAACTTATTAAGATGGGAATAAGCTCATACTAGCTTATTTGTAGAATTCGAATGGATTAGGGTTTTCCCAAAGTGGTCGAATTAGGGTTCAGTTTGGTTTAGGGTTTCCAACAAGGTTTTAACTTGTACAAATGATTAAAACAAGTTTATATATGATCATAGACATAACAAGAGCTTATTGAACTAGATAGAAAGCTTACTTAGTACACGAAATAGTGAAAATGGGTTGAATGGAGAAAATGAGACCCGAAACCTTTAGGAGATGAATCAAGGACCTTTGTTCTTGTTTCTTGGCTTTTAAATAGCTTAACCTTTCAACTCTTCTCTTCTAGGACTTGTTTAGATCATGATTTGAGTATGGTTTTGATTTGGTGATGTGTTTTGAAGGCATGCATGTCTCGGCTTATATATAGGGTCCGAAAATGGATTGGAGGCCAAGTTTTAGAGGGAGTGGTGGCCAAGATATTGAGGAGTAATGTCTAAGGAGTAGCTAAGGTAACTAAGGAGGGCTAGGGATTAGCTTATCAAGGTGTAAGGAGGGTGTAGAGGTTCGGTGATTACATAGGGGTGACAATGGTGTTTCTTGGGGCTCATGTCGGTGGAGTTGCTACAATGAGGGACAAGGAGCATTTAGACAAGGTAGAGCAGTGGTGTGTCATGGAGATGAGTGGTAGCTTGCTTAGGTCTTAGTTCGAGCTAGTTAAGGGGTAACGGGTCATTTAGGGTTTTCGGGTTTGGTTTTTAGTTTAAGTCGAGCTAGGGTTAGGATTAGAGAGGGAAAAGTGTTTAAATATGATGCATTAGAGTGCTTGTACTTAGTGCTAAAGAGGTGGTACGAAATCCTTAAGAAAATGGAGGGAAATGAGCTAGTTTGAATTCGTGCTTTGTCAAGATTATACAACGAGCTCAAATGAGTTATTACATTGATTTTGGTGGGAAAAGATATTCAAAAGTTATGCATTGTACACTTGTACACATGCCTTATTAGCTTGAACATTTGTATTGTGTGTAAACATTACATATAGTTAGGGTTTGTTATAAACGTTAACATATAAAGTCGTTTTATAATAACGTTTTGAATTCTAACGTTTAAATAAATAAGTCATGGGTAAAATGGGTTTTAAAACATATTGCTTGACATATTATAACGTTTACTCGATACAAACGTTGATGGAAATTGGCATTGGTAGGTTGCGTGAGCACGTTTACTTTTGTAATGTAAGTTACGTTACATTATGGATGGAATAAAGAAAAAATCTTTCTATGAAAATGATTGCATCTAATTTAATAGATGGAAATTACACTGAGGAAAATTGCATCTAATTTAATAGATGGATAATTACATAAGGAAAAATTGTGGGTTGTTATATACAAGCCAAATGATTGAAAACTGTATTAACAATATTAAATCCAGTTCAATGTTGGTTTGTTTGTTTTAGTGCAATGATTTACTTATCTCGAAGCGGCATATCATTCTTAAGACTTAGGCGGGACATCATCCTAAGACCTAGACACGATTAATCCTGTTACAATTAACGCATCCGCATAAAACATCCTTTAGTTTAATTATCATATATCTTAGGGAATCAAAGCAGTGGTGATCCTGTTAAAACCCTAGCCCAACGAGACTTTACCCACTTATTGTTTGACGGTGTTTTATATACTGGTAGTCCACTATTCAAATCTTTATCAGTTAATTAAGAGCATGATTGCTGAAACATAAACGGGTCACCAACCGGTCCAACTAATCATAATTCAAAGACAAAGACAGAACGTTATTTGTGATCCTATTGGTCCAGTAATATAAAACACGATATGGAGAGCTATCCCGGTATCTAGATTACTTGGTCCGTATCACTAGATCCAGTTGAATGATATGTCGCATATTCAAACACATAAACAAGTATGAGGTGATAAACATAATTAACAGCAACGTAAATTAAGAAATCGATTTTAAAAACAAACCAAACATTAAACTTTAATTACAATGGTTGTGGGCTATCACCCTAGGGTATTATCCATCTTAATGGAAAGTTCTATGTTTTGGTTGTTTTTAAATCGATTCTTAAGGTTATATATAAATAATAAACCGTTGATTGTTTAATGATGTTTATCACCTCATTACTGTTTATGTGTCTTGTAATTAGTGCGACATATCATTCAATAGATCTAGTGATTACGAACCAAGTAATCTAGATTCCGGGGATAGCTCTCCATATCGTGTTTTATATTACTGGATCAATAGGATCACAAATAACGTTATGTCTTTGTCTTTGAATTATGAGCTTAGTTGGACCGGTTGGTGACCCGTTTATGTTTCAGCAATCACGCTCTTAATTAACTGATAAAGATTTGATAGTGGGACTTACAGTATATAAAAACATCGTCATTTCAAACAATAAAGTGGGTAATAGTCTGTTGGGCTAGGGTTTTAACAGGATCACCACTGCTTTGATTCCCTAAGATATATGATAATTAAACTAAAGGATGTTTTATGCGGATGCGTTAATTGTAACAGGATTAATCGTGTCTAGGTCTTAGGATGATGTCCCGCCTAAGTCTTAAGAATGATATGCCGCTTCGAGATAAGTAAATCATTGCACTAAAACAAACCAACCTAATTGAACTGGGATTTTAATATTTGTTTTTATACAGTTTTCAATCATTTGGCTTGTATATAACAACCCACAATTTTTCCTTATGTAATTATCCATCTATTAAATTAGATGCAATTTTCCTCAGTGTAATTTCCATCTATTAAATTAGATGCAATCATTTTCATAGAAAGATTTTTTCTTTATTCCATCCATAATGTAACGTAACTTACATTACAAAAGTAAACGTGCTCACGCAACCTACCAATGCCAATTTCATCAACGTTTATATCGAGTAAACGTTATAATATGTCAAGCAATATGTTTTAAACTCCATTTTTACCATACGTTATCTATTAAACGTACAATTCAAAACGTTATTATAAAACGGACTTTATATGTTAACGTTTATAACAAAACCCTAACTATATGTAATGTTTACACACAATACAAATGTTCAAGCTAATAAGGCATGTGTACAAGTGTACAATGCATAACTTTTGAATATCTTTTCCCACCAAAATCAATGTATAACTCATTTGAGCTCGTTGTATAATCTGACAAAGCACGAATTCAAACTAGCTCATTTCCTTCCATTTTCTTAAGGAATTCGTACCACCTCTTTAGCACTAAGTACAAGCACTCTAATGCATCATATTTAAACACTTTTCCCTCTCTAATCCTAACCCTAGCTCGACTTAAACTAAAAACCAAACCCGAAAACACTAAATGACCCGTTACCCCTTAACTAGCTCGAACACAGACCTAAGCAAGCTACCACAATCGTGCACACAACGTTGTTATTAAACCCTTGATACTTCAATAACTCTTAATTAGATCAACACCCCCAAAAATTAAAAATCTTCAAAAATCAAAATCTTGATAGAACTTTATGCATGGAGGTTTATTGTTGTTAAGGTTTAATGGGGTTTAGTTTAGGATTGATTTAAGATAAATGAAATTAATTTAGGGGATTTTTGGATGATGATTCTTGGGGTTTTCTTGGTTCTGCGTTCGACGGAGGAAAGAGAGGGAGAATGAAACGTTATTTTTTTTCACTATGTATGTGTGTGTGTTTGGTCTCGGCTTATAACACAAAAGAGAAGGGAGTGGGCTTTTTAATAAAATTTTATTAAGGGGATGCTTGGGCTTGGGTTAAGATACTAAAAATTATAAGTAAAAGTGTGTGTTTGTGTTTGGGCTGCCGAACAAAGGTAGAGAAAGGAGAGGTTTGGGTCAAATTTTTATTAACTAGTATTTTACGTGTATTCTAAAATTCTCAGGCCCAATTATTTAACTAACACGTTATATTTAATAAAAACATGATTTTTTTTTACTCGGTTCGGCCAAACTTAAATAATAAAAATAAAAATAGAATTTAAAAACAAAATAAATTTAAAATGGCACTCGAGGTCGGAATATGACGTTCGTGGATTTCTTGATCGATAACGGATAAAATTTAAATAATACATTCGCAATTATTTAGAATGGATGATTTTGTTAAAAACCGACTAAAATATAAAAGTAAAGCCTTGAGATTTATAGAAATAATTATGAGATTTAAAATTAGTAGTGACCTTAAATACGGGGAATTTTTAAAGATAAAAATAAAGACGGTTACACTTAAATGGATAAAGTGCCTAAATCGGCTTAAGATTAGCAAGAACGAGAAATTGTGAATCGCGTAAACCGTAAAACACAAAAGTTCACTTTATAAGAAAAATGAGAACGAAATATGAATTAAATATGGACATTAAAAGATAGATTGTCACATTCTACCACCGTTAAGAAAAATCCATCCCGGATTTTACACTGCTTTAAAACTAGGCTTGGGCACTTTCTTTATTATGAAAACGTAAGGTTCATTCGGTTATGGTGTTAAAATGTTAGAATACCTTTAAAATGATGCAATATGATTATATGGATTTATCAAGGTTTTGGTGATTCGACAACAAAACCACTAATAAGGAGAATTTTAAACTATTCTTTCTTGATAAAAATGGTGTTCATATTAGAGGTAAAATAGGTTCAAGAATCATTTTTGGTCATTTTGAAGATTTTTGGAATGAGTGCATGTATAAAAACTTGTTGAAACTCAGGTTTACGGTTGTGATCGTAGAAGGTCTATTTTCAAATCTTTAGGAATCATTTGTTGAAACGAAGTTTAAATCGGTCATATCATTAAGGCGTGATAAAAATATGATGTATAAAACAGGTAATTTGAAAGATAGGGCATGGTGTTATTATAAATGTTAGTTATGGTTTTTACAAAACAGGGTGGTTAGAATCGACTCTTTAACTTGATAAGGTCATTTTGGTAATTTTAACACTTGTGAAATATCTGTAAACTTTTCATAAAGATTCATAAAAATTTCATACAAGCCCATGGAGGTGCTTAATGCATTTTGTGCTCGGGGTTTTGACAAAGTAACAAGATAGTAACGAAGATAGAACAAGTGATAGTAATCACCTAATGTGTAAGCAATGGTATGAGGGAACGAATTGAATGTCGTGAGGGTCCTTAAAGGAAAGGATAGAATATAAGTGTTGGCGATAAGACAATAGGAAACAAGGAACTTATCAAGTCGTCAATTCGTAAGACGGTCACGGTCAGCACATTAAGTTCGCGGCGGTCGATACACAACCGAAAAAGAAAATCCATACAACAATTCTCGAATAAAAGGAAGTAAGAGACAAAGTTAGTAATTGAAGAGCGAAGTCAACGTGTGGTCCACACGAACGAATTTCGAGTCAAAAGAAAGGCGAACATCATAACGGATATACGTAAACCCATTCTTTCATAATTCATTATTCACATTCGGAGGCATCTCGGAGATCTACCAACGTTACTCAAAGAAGGTGGGTCGAGAAGAAAGCATAGAAACGTCAGAACCTCTAAGTCCGGTATCAATGGCCGATAATTAGACGAGCGGTCTAAAGAATTTCCATCATGGAGAGAAATGAAAGGAAAATTAGAACGACGGTTGTTAAGTCAGAACGTACCCGCATATGGAGAATTCGTTCGAGAAAAGATAAGGGTACATATGCGGATGCCCTCAATTTGTACTACTTGCATACCACACAAAAATTTTGTTTAATTATTTTTCAGACCTACGGGTAAAAAGTTGATCTTTATCAAGATCGTATTATACATAGGTGCACGGCTATGTATAATTTAGGAATAGCAATGCAATGCTCAGTTTCGTCAAACTAGTGTTATGTTTCTTATATTTAAATGTATAAACCATACTATTTTTAAGATAGAACTCTAAATAATTTTTGAAACTGTTAATAATGTGGAAGTAAAGTAATTTGCTATTTTTTTTCTTTTTTTTGGCGATAACAAATATTTCGTAAGACCCAAGTAAAATGACTCGTAAAACAATAGCAAATTAAATTTATAAGGTGACATTACAATGACTTATAAAATAGCAAGTGGTTTGCATGAGAGTAGTAAAGAGTAGTTTATGAAGCAATCGATGAAATGGTTACAAGATGATAGGGTTTCAAAGGGTTTCACCGGAATCGTCATGAGGTACATGATATTGATGGCGATGGAGGATATGAAGACAAGAAATTATAACCGCGACCAAAATCGATGGTGCGCAATTAGGAAAAGGGAAGATAAAATAAAATGACACATAAGTCACATATATATAAGAGAATAATGGAATCCAAATGTGTGTACCTCCTAAGTTATTTGACAACCATATGCTTTTGAGAAAGTATACTATTTTTAGAAAGTTACTTTTTCTGGAACGTTCGGATATTCGAAGATGTTTGTATTGCCTAATAATATTAAGTTTTCCGCTAATACCGACACATATATTATCTATATATTTACCCTTGTTTCCACGTTATGCTTACATATATAGAGTTTCGAAATTTAGACTTACTATTTTTAAACGTGACTAGACGCACCCAATAATTTATTAATCACCTAATAATATTCGTTAACGTTTTGCAAACTCAAACGGACACTAAAACGTTCAAAACCCCACTTTTTAACAAAATTCAGCAACTACTTAAATTTTTCCAAAATGATAATTCGCTAACTTTCACCCTAATGTTTTCCTATTTTTAGACTAAAACTCGCAACAGTTTGTGGAAAACGTCAAACTAAACAACTTTTGTGTTTTAACGGAAGGCCGGTTCGGACCAGAAAGGGCCCGAATCTCAAGTTAAAAACTGTATCAGCTCACTTTTCCCTATAGTTGCTGAATTTTTATAAACTAAAACGCAGACCTGCGTTTTGAGTAAAAACCACACTTTTATGCACTTTTAGACAAAATTTCACAACTTTTTGTGCAAAACGATATTCCAGACAACTTTTGTGTTTTAGCCGAGACCCAAAATGATACAGAAAATGATGAAAACGCCCATTTATGATTCTGTCAGCAAGCTATTATTTACCTTATGAGCTGAATTTTTTCGAAACTTTTTTTAAACTTCTTTTGACCATAAAAACTTCGTTTTTGGGAGTTATGGGTCGAATTTTATGTCAAAACGACCGTCTCTACAAGTACTACCATATTTTTAAGTCTAACTTTCATAAAAAGACTTTTACAACATCCTTAAACCACATTCTAATTTTCTTCATAAAATATATTTTTTGACATACCATAAAATTTTAACCAAATTCCTCAAAATTATCAAATACTACGCCAATCCTACTCCTCATCATCTAAGATATTATACCAACACTATTTAAATGATCACAACTTATATACACACATGTATAATGGATTCCAAAACAACAAAAACTAAATTATACTAATGGGCAAATAAAAATAGCATTAAAAATGCTTCAAGAATACTAACAACACGAATAGAAAGTAAAACGGTGAAAGACCTCCTTGACATAGAATCCAATATGCAAGATATGAAAGTCTCCTTGGCGGTACGATTCTTCAAAATCACAATATGTACCGGGGAAAAAGAACGAAACATTTATGAGTCGTGCTTCTAAAACGGGGAGGTTTTTATGAAAAAGAATGCTAAAATTTTATACGTGTAAAATCGTATTCCAATCAACCGCCACGTTCTAGATGATTAGTTATAAGATGACTATGGCGTTTCCGGGGTATAAACGAATGTTACAATTCGGAGTCGGAAGTAGAATGGCCAATGAAATAAACAAATTAGAACAATGTTCAAATGTCGTGTAAAACGGTGACATAAAAGGGTCAACGAAAAGATTGTGAAAATTCCACCATATAATTTGATATGATTTCAAAATTTCATCCAAGATGTTGCGACTTACACGATGGCCACTAGTCTTTTTCGAGGACACATTGAGTTACACAATGCGTCCATTAAAACTATTTCCCCAGACGTTTCCGTGAATAAGCACAAAAGGTTAAAAGCAAAATTGGATATCTATATGGATAGCTTAAAGGAGTTAAACAATGAAAGTAACACACATGGGTAGTAAAACGATACTCAGAAAATTCTCATCGATTAAAACATTTACAAAATCCCAAATAGTGGTACCGCGAAAGTTCGCACAACCGATAAAAGTAATTCGGGTAAAAATAGTCGGTTCGAATCGAACGAGTATATGTAATCGGTCATTACATATCTATATTAGATAAAAATAACGCTCAGAAAAGTGAGCAGAAGAAGTCGGGCAGCATACGTGCACGGACACGGTGTGAAAATAAGTGTATAAGGTCACTACATATTTAAAATTTATGCAACATACGAATGAACGCAATGCATCAAAATGAATATGATAATTTTAATAATGATTTATTTAAACATGTAAACAAATGCAAAAGAAAACCTTAATATAAGGTTTAACTATCGAAGTATATCTCGATATGAATTATAGTATTTATTTAATAAATACTAAACAATAATGTATTCACGATGAAGGAATACTAAAAATGGTAATCACTTAGGATGACTTGAGCGGGAACCACGAGGAGTATTTTGCGCGCGAAAATTAGAAAAATAAAGTTATAGTTTAGGTTTTTGAAAAATGACCTAGTTCTCTATAACTTATGGCTCTTGATACCAATCTTTAACACCCCCAATTTAAAACATGATTCGGGACCAACAATTGGGTGTTAATAATAAGTACAACAGTCATTAAATTATAAAGAACGACTCGAAAAGAGACGTTATAAAAACATAATCCATTCCAAAAGAAAGATCAGAGTGCAAGCGTTGTCCCAACATAAAGATTAACAAGGTACAAGTATTCAACAAAATATAAAAACATTGTTTTTGAGGAATGAATATCATGTGATTTAACAAAAATAATTTTTAAGCGCAAGTTTGTCCTTGTCCCAAGCTCCACGTCCTTAGCCTTGATTACCTGAGATAAACATGCTAAAAAGTCAACGAAATGTTGAGTGAAATTCATAGGTTTATATAAGCATAAATAATTAGAACACATATATTAAATCATCAAAAAAAAACTTGTGGATCAAACAAGTTTTAAATAATAATGCATTGAGCTCATGAAAACCGATCCCTTTGACGAGATAAAAATATAGTTTGCCCCAAAAGATTAGGTATTATTGCTATATACCTATAACATCTCAAATAATATATTCATTGCAAGTGGGTGTTCCAAAAGGATTCAAACCCCGGATGGGGAGTCACCCCATAGGCCTATTTATTACCATAATGTCTACACATCACAGGTAGTTAACGGTTCACGATATTAGGGTCTTTAGCAATATGTACTCAAGCATTAAGCATACAATTCGGGTCCAGCATACTGAAAACAATTTGTGTTCAATTTTATAAAAACAAGCATGTATCTCCCTCGCGGGTTTTAAGAAAACAATTAAAGTAGTAAAGGCGAGGCTATGAACTCACCGTAAGTCGAATAAGTGACGAGGATCGAGAAGCTGAATATATGAATCGAGAGAGGTCACCAACAATCACCGACAACCTATAGGATGTGACACGACTTAGTATGGTATATAAGTAAAAATAATACGTAAGAATAGTTTGAAGAGTATGGGATATGTTCCTAAGATATGCACCACATTGCACCTAGACTTTACTAAGGTATTTTTACTCCCCAATTGGTGTGTGACCTGATCTTATATGTGTTTAAACATCTACCAAGTTTCGCCATCTAATTCAAATTTTAGATATGGTTATTTACACATTTACAATTTTTAACCAAGACGTAAAAACTGAAATTCTGGAATTGACTCATGTTCATGGACTTGTATCTCCTAATCTATAAATGGTACAAACACATGGCTTTCACCCCTGGAAATAACTTGAAGTCTAGTTTTCAAAACTTTAAGCCAATCAATCAAACCATTTACCAATCCACGGGAAATGGATTTTTACTAACCGTAAGTCAAAACAGAAAGTTGACTGAATTTCTACTTCTTACGGAAAAGACCATAAGTCCTAATCTATAATAGCAATGGATGTGAGGCCAAATGATGGAGCTTACCTAAGATGTCTAGCACTGACCCATGCTTTAAAACCCAAACCTTTAGTTCAAAAACCTGGAGTTTAACACGTTTTCTAATCAAAGGTCCAGACTTGACCTATTTTCGTATTTTGACCATAACTTCCTCATCCGGAGGAATTGGTTGAGCATCCAACTATCACATGATGCTAAGACCTATATCTATTCAACAATATAATTTAATCACAGACTCCAAGCCAAAATATTTGAGAAAACATATGTTTCTGCTACTGTTTTAAAACAGTCCCAATAAAAACCATTCAAACCTATTCTAAACTCATCCAAAACACAATCAACCCTCATGCAATGCTACTACACCTCTCCTAAACATATCCCATACTTCATAACATAAACTTTTAGATTAAACCAAAGATCATAAGATCAAGAACATGCATGCCTCAAAAGAATCAAAATTAAGCACATGCATCTTCCATAAAAATTAGACAACAATTTAAGGTTTTTAAGGATGACTTACAACACAAAATGGAAGAAGGAAAATGGTCAAACACAACCCTTAGATGGGTGTGTGTTGGATGCCGAGTACACAAGGACCAAACCCAAATCTAAAATAAACATTTACTTCAATAAATCTTGAAAATACACCCAAATAATTTACCCTTGATAATCTTCTTGCTTTAAATCAAACAAAGACCCTAAAACTCAAAATCTTCTAAAAATCAAGAACTCAAAAACATGGTGCGTGGTGATTTTTATTTGTGAGGGATGATTAAGGTTTATGGTAGTAATGATTTAAGGTTAAAAGGAGTAGATTTGGTGGAGATTTGATGATGATTTGAAGATGGAATCATGGTGTTCTTGAGTCTATTGTTCGAACAGAAAGAATGAAGCAGGCGTGGGATTTGTTTTTGGTTGATATGGCATGCGTATGTATGTTTTTTATTTATAAAAGAGTGTGTATCTCCATATTTATAGTATCTAGATATTCATACATAGAAGATATCGACTGATTATTTAAGAAAAGAAAAAAAAAGGTCGTTGGGTTATTAGGGGTTGTATGGTTCGGTTTAAAAAAATAAGATATATATACATGCTAGAATTTAGGGAGACTAATGAATAGAATTGTATTACTAGTATAATTCCCTAAAATAAGAAAAATACAAATTTGGTGTGTTTGGTTTGTTGCATAACCGGCCCCCTATGTAGGGGTGGGCTTGGTTGGGCTTTTGTTTGCTATTTGTTATATTACTTAGTTTCCGAGCCCGATAACCTATTTAACTCGTTATTTGTTGTAAAGTTACGATTTCTTCGACGCGGTTTTTGGCTAAATACGAATAAATGATGGAAAATAATAAAAATAAAATAATTTAAACTCTCGTGGCTAAATATGGCTTTCGTTGATTTCTCGATCGATAAAACGGATAATTTAATATGTACGATTCGCGAAAGTTTTAAAATGGACGATTTTAATAAAAATCGATTAAGATAATAAAATGAATTATTTAAAATTTAGAAATTAATTATAATTTCAGATTAAGTAGTGACCTTAAATACGGGGAATTTTTAAAGATAAAAATAAAGACGGTTACACTTAAACGGATAAACTGCCTAAATCGGCTTAAGATTAACAAGAACGAGAAATCGCGAATCGCGTAAACCGTAAAACACAAAAGCTCACTTTACAAGGAAAATGAGAATGAAATATGAATTAAATATGGACATTAAAAGACGGATTGTCACACTAATGGTTCATGATTAAGAAATATTGGCAGTAAAGGCAAACTTAGGCAATAATATATCAGGATAGCATACAGTTGGAAAACACTTGTATTCATGGTTTATAGCATGTATCTCCCCACGGGATTTTAGAAAACATGTAAAGGTGGGACTATGAACTCACCTTATCAAGGTAGTTGATTGATTTGAAATTTAATTCAAATGGGAGTAAACGGCCTCGTCACGCAACCTGGAGTAATATGTCAAGTCTTAGTTTGATTGATGATATTACAAACTTTATTTTATAAAGTTTAACGGTTTTTGGTTTGATAACTTGTGAAAATATCGTATCACTGTTCGGGCTATCATAATC
Organism: Tanacetum coccineum; assembly: GCA_026074375.1. NCBI lineage: Eukaryota > Viridiplantae > Streptophyta > Magnoliopsida > Asterales > Asteraceae > Tanacetum > Tanacetum coccineum. Next base: position 18,733 of record BQNB010105398.1, read on the forward strand.
CAGAGGTCATGTAGTAAACGTTTGAGGAGCTAGGACACTTTAAATCGTAAATCCAGCAACTCGTCAAAACGTCTACCCAAATGAAACCCCTCACATGAAACTCCCTAGTAACGTGATACGTTATAGATTAAATGATAAGGTTTTATCTTTTTAAGTTTCTTCAAAAGCTAGCGGATGATAAATTATGTTAAATATATAACATAATTGATTTTATAGTGTTTCGATCGACGAATGATAACGACAAATGTGTCGGGTTTTAATAAAATCGAGTCTTATAATATTTAAATATATTTTTATAATTAATATAAAAATATTACATTTTATACCCTTGAGAATATGAAAATGACAATATATACCCTTGATATATATATATTTACAAAATTAACCCTTTAATTATATTTTTAAAACATTAAACCTTTAACTTTCAAGTATGACAAAACAACCCCTGAAGTTTAACTTTAGGATAATTACATTTTCAGCCCCTCTAGTTATATGTTTCAAGAATTTACAATATATACCCCTTTGCATGAAACCATTTGTGAATTAAGTCCAAAAACCATAATATTGATATTTTTGATTTAGAAATCAATTTTGCAGGTTATAGCTTATTACTATAAGCTAAAATAAGTAACTTTTACAAGCTTATAGCTTATGAAAAGAGCTTGTGAGCTTAAAAATCCAAAACGGGTTCGTTTGGTTTAAAAAGATTAACCCGATGGGTTTAAGGTTTTAAGATTAGTTTTCAAGCTTATAGAAATGATAAGTTAGCTTATTAAATCAGCTTATGGCTTTTAGCTTGATAAGTATACGAAATGAGCTTTTTAGGGTTTTAGGGTGCGTTTAGGGCACAGTTTGGTTTAGGAAAACCAAACGAATGGTTTCTATGGTTCAAGGCTTATACAAGTAACTTAAATATAGCTTATAAAATATCTATAATGATATAAGAGATTATGAAACAAGATAGAAAGCTTACTAGTACTTGAAATGATGAAAATGGGTCGAATGGAGCAAAAATAACTCGAAAACTTAAAAGATGAATCAAGAGACTTCTTTCTTCTTGTTTCTTGGATTCTACTTGCTGTATACTTTCTTATTAATCTTCCTTAGACTTGTTTAGATCATGACTTGAGGTAATATGAAGCTTTGATGGTGAATTTGAATGTATGTGTATGTTTCTGCTTATATAGGGCTTGAATGGAGTAGTGGCCAAGTTTACTTGGTTTGGTGGCCAAGGTAAGTGAAGTAGGGACCAAGTAATAGTAGAGTGGTGACCAAGGAAGGCTATGGAGTAGCTATGCAAGGTGTATGGAGGTGGTGATGGTTTGAAAATCAAAGGAGGTGGTTAGGTGCTTTTCTTAGAGCTCAAGGTGACTAGTAGGTGATTCATGGAGGTGCTTGGGTGCTAGGGTAGTGACAAGGTGTTGAAGGTAGCTAGAAAGTAGGTGCATCATGGTGGTGTTAGGGTGGTTGCTTGGTTTAACTTAGTTTAGAACTAGTTTAGGTGTTTCGGGTAGATTAGGGTTTTTGGGTTAGGATTTATGATCTTGGACGAGCTAGGGTTTTAGGATTAGGGAGGAAAATGTTTAAATGTTGTGCTATAAGTGTTTGTAACTTGTTTTGAAAAGGTTGCATGAAATCTAGAAGCAAAATGGAGGGAAAATGAGCTTATTTTGAATTTATGCATAGTCAAATTGTACTTTGAGCTTTAAGGAGTTGTACATTGGTTTTGAAGGGAATTAATATTCAAAAGTTATGCATTGTACACTTGTACACATGCCTTGCAAGCTTGAACATTCACCTTTTATGTAAACATTTTATATAATTAGGGTTTTGATATAAACGTTAATGTTTGAAACCCATTTTGTAATAATGTTGATCCCAGTCTGAATAGATCTTTCTAGCCTGTTAAGGGTGGTAGTCAATCTAGATAAATCCAAACTAACTACAAGAGAAACAATGACTATGAACAATATAAGTTATGCGGAAACTAACTTATACTGCTAAGAAGAACAATGAATAAAATAGAACTTTGATTACTATTAATCTGCTAGGTTACAGAATACTAACTATAAATGTTTGTGAAACTTGTATATCTAACTAGTGCCGTAGGGTTCCTTTTATACACCAAGGAAACCCTAATGGGCTTACAAAACGCGTTAAGTGATCATGCATATCTATTCCTAATATATCTCATGCATATCACTTAAGCAGTACTATCTATATATGCTAGCAGTACTAACTTACTACTAACAGTACTAACTCTACTACCAGTACTAACATATATACTGGCAGTACTAACTAACTAATACTAACAGTACTAACTCAGGAAAACATAATTCCTAACAATCCTCCCCTAAACATGATGTTCACTTGTTAACCTTCATGTTTCTTTAGTTTGAGCTTCTTGAACACTTGGAGGATGTATCAAAACACACTGCTTACTCTTGAATCTTTTATTTGATGAACTTGAGCTCTTTTGTTACTTTGTAATCTTGAAATTCTTTAGATTCTAGTCTTTGTCATCATCACAGCATCTCAGCAACTCAACAACACCAACTAAGTTGGACTTGTAGTTTTTGGAAAACTACCAGCCATAAACGGATTTGATGTTTCTTTACCAGTAGCCGTTTGCTCTGGAATAGCCAATACTTCATTGTAACAACATGGTGCATTGATAACCATATAGTTTTCAGTAAACTATCAACTATCAATGGATTTGAGAAGTCTTTATCAGAATCCATTTGCTCTGGACTAGCCAACTCTTTACTGTGAAGCATGGTGAGTTGAGAACCATATAGTTTTTGGTAAACTATCAGCCATTAATGAATTTGAGAAGTCTTTACCAGAAGTCATTTGCTATGGACTAGCCAGTTCTTGATGTCTGTTAGACATGGTGAACTGATGACCATTTGTTGTATGGTAATGAAACCAACACTTAAAGATCCTTCTTTCCTTTATCATAGATTCCAGCTTCATCAATTTGCTTTTGAATGAATCTAAGCAGATCATAAGCACCATCACTTGCAGACTCAGCAATCAACTTCAAAGACACCATCCTCTCAAGTGTTTCTTTTGTGAGTGGATATTTCCTCTCTGCAAGCATATGAATCTCAGTACCATCTTCCAATGTCAAAGTATGAACCCCACAATTCTCATAGAAATTACAGCTCTTAAGATACCATCTTTCTTGATTCTGCCAGTGTTCATCTTCTGTATTTGCATCAAATATTGTCCTTAAATCTCCCCCAAAGAACTAGATCAACACCTTCTGGAGTAATTTTTTCAAACCTCTGCATCACCAGGTTATGTAACTCCACAAGATCTAGCCTATCAAACCTTGTCACCATTTCAGAAAAGGTCTTAATCCATCTAGAGCTTCCATTAGATCTAAAGATCTTATAGTAGATACCCTCTGCTCCATGTCTATCATAATGATAGAACTTTGATTCCCAATTAATAATTGGAAATCTCTTCTCCAAGACTTCATAATCTATCATTCCTTCTTTATCTGGAACTATTTTTAGAAAATTCTTTAGATCCTCTTCTTCTTCAAGGTTAGACTCTGTCTTCTTCCTCTTAGACATTCTTTTCATTCTTGGACCTCCTTTTCTCTTCTTTGAAACATCTAAAACTCTTTTTCTTGCATCTTCCTTGTTGATACTTTCAATCTTAGTACTGTTAGGTTCTTTGAGAACCTCCTCCTTCTTTGAAGTATCGTCACCAACTGCCTTCTTACTATCTTTTGCTGCATCATCTGAATCCATAGGTTTGAAGTCATCAATTCTCTTTTTTTGTCTTTCATACATAGCTTGGATTTCTTCAACTGTCTTTGCTTTTAGATGAGTGTTTGTAACCACCCATATTCTTCAGATATGTCATCATCAAATTCCTTAGTTGAGATTTAGTTGGTGGTCTACTTCTAATCTCAGCAGCTCTTTGTGCAGCTCTGAATTTTATTTGTGCGGCTATTGTTTCAGCCAAGAACTTTGCTCTTTCTTCAATTGTGTTCTCCTCTCTTTCTTCCTGTTGGAGCTTGGCTGCAAACAATGCATCAGCATCAATACATGCTTGGACTTCATTAAACATTTCCATTATATCAACTCTAGAAGCTTCTTCTTGTGCTGCTTTTTCTTCTTGTATTCTTACAATCTCAACCAATTCTTCCTCATGTTGCTTGTGAGCCAAATCTTCATCTCTCTCAATCTGATCTATCCCTTGATCTTTTCTCTTTATCTTGACAGGTTCTTCCTCAACTAGGATACCCTTTCCTTTGTCTTTAGAATCAATGGATGGAAGTGGTTTGAGTGTTGTTATTGATCTCACAAGTCTTGAAAAATATTCAACATCTTTAAATGCCACTCCTTTTTCCTTGTCTTTCTCTTCTTTCATCTTTATCAGAGTTTGAGCCATAGTGATATCTTCATCATCAAATATACTTGTTGTTGTAGGAGGGGTTCTAGGCTCAACATCACTAACTTCTTGCCTAGCAGCATCAACATCTCGCCTAGCAGTATCAACTTCTGGCCTAGCAGTATCAACTTCTGGCCTAGCAGTATCAACTTCTGGCCTAGCAGTATTAACTTCCAAATTAATCTCCTCAATCTTATTGCTTTACCTCCCCTCATTCACAACTTTCTCTGTTTCCATGTAGTCCATACCATGAGCTAAATCAAGATCATCAAAGGCATCCATAGTTGGTTTTGATTTGGCATTTTTCCTCCCCTGTTTGGATATAGACTCCTTCTTTCCCAACCTTTTCTTCATATATAACCTTTGCACACTATTTAACCAAGCTCTGTGGTGTGAGATGCTAGGCTTACACTTCTTCTCCAGCTTCTTAATTCTTTTCTTCAATTTAAAGATCTCTGCAGCTTGAGCAT